>PISX010000125.1:0-149149 GCA_004024625.1 Mellivora capensis | reverse complement strand
CCTTCTATCCCTACCTATCCCAACTTGATGGGGGTAGTTTTCACCCACCATTTCATAGATATAGAATCTGAAGTTCTGAAAGCTCTTGTACAACTTCACCCAGGTAACAGTGGCAGAGCCAAGGTTCACACCAACCATGATTATAATCACTCTCGATACTCAAAAATGTCCACACACCCCACCTGTCCTCTCCCCCTCAACCTTTCCCCCTCTCCCCAGGCCCCCAAATCAAGGCCAACCCTGGGGAAAACCTTCAGATCTGTAAGTGCCTCATAAAAAGCAGCATGCTGATGTTTATAAGCATGAATTCATTCACTAACTCTGCCTCTAATGGTAAATATATATGTTCCATGGATTCCATCCCCTTTACTTATTTTCTACCCCCTCCATCATTGCAACAGGTAAAAAGAAATATCTCACCCATAGTCTGCTTACCGTCAATGGAAGAACAAAAAAGGTAATATCTCACAGCAAGAGGCATTTAGAAAACTGTATATAAATAATTCAAGTGGCCAACCATACTTAAAAAACAACTTTTACTTAAAAATCATCATTAATTATAAAGTGCCTATGAATTATGCGGGAGGTATATCAATGTTTTACTCCACAGTCTGATTTCTCCCTGTAATGAATCCAAAGTATTTGGTACGGGACCAAGACCCACTGGGCATTATAAGGCATGTTTGGTGCACTCAAGCCAAGTATACTTCAAAATGCTCTCAGCCCGCACATGACCTTTGCTTCCTCCACTCAGCCTGACCACACACACTTCTGACACAGTCCTAGGGCAGCAGCTCTAGTGAAAACAGCTCTTCATTTTGTGTTGAAAGCACCACATCTGAGTTGGTCAAAAGAAGAGTTCACAGTCCTGCTGGACGTAGAAAGATGGAGAAACCCAAGAAACCTCTTGCTGAGCAAGACCAGAGAGCTCAGACTCCACAGGCCCAAAGGAAATTCTCCTTCAGCAGGGGGACTCAGCACATGCTATGGCAGATACAAGATTTACAATTTAAGGGCCACTAGCTATTGTGCATCCTAACCTGAAGGTGCCAGTCCATGAGGATTTGATGGGTGTGTGGCTACCTCTCTCTTACACTAATGGAAGAATTCATTTCTGTATTTCACCAAAAAAAGTTCTCATTTACATATACTCATCGATTATAAAAGCTGAAATAATTGAAAAGAGCACTTATGATATGCCTGGCATTTACTTTTCCTTTAAAAGTAATATGAAAAATCTTTCCAAGTGTACATTATTTCCCCCATTTTATAGAGTAGAAAACAGAGGCTGATGAAAGCTTAAAGTGGCACAGCTAGTGAGACACAGACCCAGGTTTCCAACAGAGATGTGGCCAGCTCCAGAGCTCATCTCTTGGCCGGACACCACACTGCGCTGCACCCCTGTCATCACAGCCTTCAACACAGAACACCAAGAAGCTCTAAAGAAATTGACATCATCTCTATATTCTTATTTGTGTCTATTTTATACCATATTTATTTTATACATTTAGAATTTACAAGAGAAGCCTACTGCTGAAAGAGAAAATGTAACCAAGGCAATAATCTACATTCAGAGCTTATTGCTAATGGCATCCTGCAAATTCTAATCCAATGGGCCTTAATTGCATTATGCTGATGTCTCTCACCCTTCCACTTTACATACTCTCAGTCCTGATTTTATGTTCTGCAACCTTAAATAGGAGTTGTCACATTTACAACAGCAAGAGACACTGGGGCTGAGCACATTATTGACATGACATTATTCACTGAACTATAATACAGACCTAACTAAACTGGTTTAATAATTCATCAATATCCTATGTGGGACTTCATAGCACTAATTCCTCCAGTATTATTTAAGTGATGTTAATGGTGGCAGTGAATGGCAGCCTCTTCACCGGGGAATGTGGAAGTAGAGAGACTCTTGCATCTACTTTCGGCTCTGGTACCTTTCAGTCAAACATCCCACACCAGACCATGAGTAAATCCAATGGGGAGTTTGTCCAATCCTGGCCAAGCCTAAAACATCAGAAGGATGCACTGATAAATGCTCTTCCTGATAGGGCACCCAGGAGAAAAAGAGAGCCTGAGAGTCTCTTTTATGCCTCTAAACATCACACCAGTCTGCATACTACCATTTATTTAACGAGAAAAATACTCTTAGAGAAGATTCTACATCTCTAAGTAGGGAACCAAACCAAAAACAATCCTAGGCAAAGCCCAGGATTTCTGTAAAGGCTTGAGGGATGGGGGCTACATCTGTCATTCCTAAACTTTAGATCAACCATCGGCATCAACCCCCACTCCAGGGCCCCCACGAGCACCGCCTAATCTTGCCCTCCCCTCTCCTGCAAAATACACAAACATCCCTAATAAGAAAATCATGACAACTCTTTCTTCATTATATACAGGTCAAAATTTTTGCCTTGTGTTGCTGGAACTCAATTTATAAAATAACTGTATCAATATCTATAGGTAATTGTGAGGCTGATTCAAGGAGAAATTGCACTGGGTAACAGCTTATTTAATCTGGTGTATGAGTTACATGCCACGTAAAGCAAAACTATTAAAAATGCTTAGACAGTAATTGGCAATATTTTGCACTCTGGATAAAAAATGCTTATCTTGCCAGAAACTAACAAGAGAGTGAAAATATTCGAAAACCTTCCAATTTCCCTCTATGCAATGCATTCACTTTGCAGCTTAAAAACAGTTTAAGGAAGGACAGCGGATGGCACGGGAGTTTGGCAGTCAACATGATTGTGCATTTATGCCTTGCATTGAAGAAAGAGCCTTTTTTCATAGTGAATTTTTCATTCTAATGTAAGTGATGATTTACGTTAACTATAGGTAAAGCATGGTTACATTTTCCTGAAGGATTGCAGGCAAGTAAAGAGTACTACAATAAGTTGAAGCATAAAAGCTTTCTCTGTCATAATATTTATTATAATGGCATATAAAATAGCTGAAATAAATAATAGATGACTAAAGGTAAATTCATATGATAAAGAATCCTTCAGCAGACACCATTACTTTTGACTGCTCTAGTTTTATACACAGTTGAAGACTCTTAATAAACAGGCCCTATATCTTATGTAAGTACTGGAAATATCAAAGATGTGCTTAAAAGGCAACATACTAGACATGAGCTAATTTACTGTATAATTATATTCTCAACAGGAACAGGCTATATATTTTGAATATTTAATAGCTGTGTTCTTAATGAAACTTGTTAAGCACTGGAACCCCCTATTTGGGCAAAGTCACAGATAAAAGAAGTCCCAGCGCCCTCCCGCTTCCCCAATGCAGAAAGAAGTGCATTGCTGAAACTACAGAGATCTGGGGCCCCCTGATTATCTGGTGGCAAGTCAAGAGGGCTCAGCTAAATGGAGCAGAGGGAGAAAAGCGAGATTTGTCGGCTATGGTTCTGAGCAGTCTGAATTCCTCATGAGGGACTCATGAAATGTGGAGAACTCCGGACGGAGAGATGTGACTATTCTGACAACCCTTGGTGTGGAGAGAACCATGCATGGACTGGCCAGTGTCTCTCTCGAGGGTTCCCAAGCAGGGCCACTCCACCCCTGGTGGGACATCTGGCAAGGACTGGACAAGTTCTGACTGCCACAGCTTGGTGGAAGGGTGTACCCGCATCTAATGGGACAACGCACAGACGGCCCCTGACAACTGGCCCCAGAGGCCAACAGTGCCGACCTGCACATGTGAGTTTGCTGAGAGGCTCTCTGATCGGAGCACAGTGGTCTTTGGCTGTTGAACTGTGTCACCGGTGGTAAAAAATCAGACTGGCTCAGTGACATAAGTACAAGTAACGCACAGTGGATTTTACAAAGTGAAAACGACTCCCAAACCCACTGCCCCAAGATGAACAGAGTGACAGCTGGACCCAAATCCTTCCGGAATACAATTTCTACACATCTAAAAACATGGCACAACAACGTTTGCTTCAAACGCAGCATTGTAGCTCATGCATTATTTTATAATAATATTGTTTTTCCCTCGACTCATACATAATTGGATATATCTCAACAGAACTCTACTCCCACTTATTCCAACCAGCATGTTTAGGCCATTGAAGGGGCTGCTCAATCATTTATTAAAAAGTGATCCACTTAGGAGGACGCAGCACTCCACATCCTTCACTAGCTTTGTGAACTTATTACTTAAATTCCCAAAGTCTAACCCTCCCTGTCTATAAGGACATAAATCATGGAAGCCCCTCCACCTTGGCATTGCCGTGAGGACTCAGTGAGACAGCAGCCAGGGCAAGGACCTGCTACAGATGCTCTGGGAGCGTTAACCATGGCTCTTGTTGTAATTAACATTTACAACCCTCAAGCCGGTTTGTTACTGAGAGTGATGCCGCAACACCTGTACTTTGCAACACCGGAATAGTTTCTAGAGGATGAATTCCTGGACGTAGAACTGCCAGATCAAGAGATGCCCACACTTTAAACTTTGATGGATTTTGCTGGGTGTCCTCCAAGAAGGTCATAATAATTTCCATTCCCATGAATGCTGTGGGAGACTAAGAAAGAAAATCTAAACAACCAATAATTCACATTGACATTTATAGTAAATTAAAATGCAAAGTTTTACACCTTGATCTCACGTACTTGGTACCCAGAAAGTGGTACCAAGCAGGTTTTTGAGACAGGCTTTAACTGAGGAAACAAAGGAATAAATATCGGACCACCTAGCAGGACAAACTCAAAAGTTGAGATAAAAGTCAGCTGGTGATTTTAGCAGCAACGGCTTTCTCTAAGCCATCTGGGAAGCCGGGCACTTCTCCTGGGGCTTCGTGCTAGCAGGCTGAGCCACACTGCTGGATGATGGAGACAAACTCCTTGTGCAAAGCATGCAGTAAGCGTGTAACTATCACCACGCCTGAGACGTGACCGTGACGGGTATTTTTTTTTTAAAGATTTTATTTATTTATTTGACAGACAGAGATCACAAGTAGGCAGAGAGGCAGGTGGAGAGAGAGAGGGAAACAGACTCTCCGCCGAGCAGAGAGCCCGATGTGGGGCTCGATCCCAGGACCCTGGGATCATGACCTGAGCCGAAGTCAGCGGCCCAACCCGCTGAGCCACCCAGGCGCCCCCATGACGGGTATTTTTAATTTATAGATGAATCCAAAGAGAGAAACCTTTCAAAAGTTCTACAGAAACAAGGCAAGGCTTTCAACAGATAATATGGAAAAGATAAAATACATACACACACACAAACCTTGGAGAAAAACGACGTATCCCGCTTGAAGTGGCATGTGCCTCAGCAGCCTCTTCTAGGCTCCAAACAAAACACCCATAAAGGCAGAAACAGATGAGAACGTACATGAAAGAGAGGTCACAGTCAAGTGTTCCCCAAATGCTGTGCATCTTTTACATGAGCTGCAAGACCAAATAAATTACACTTACAAAGGACTTGGAGGAAGAACCAAAATGACTACAACAAGGAAGATATTTTTTATGGGAGGGAGATTGCACTGAATCGTTAAATCATGGATGGTCTGGTTAACATGAGAGGCATAAAGTAGCTTCATATTTTGTAAGAGAAAATTTAGGTATGTACGTAAAAATTTCAAGACTGACTTTAGAGACAGAGAGAGAGAGAGAGAGAGAGAGTCGGGGAGGGAGGGAGGCAGGGAGG
Source organism: Mellivora capensis (assembly GCA_004024625.1). Taxonomy (NCBI): domain Eukaryota; kingdom Metazoa; phylum Chordata; class Mammalia; order Carnivora; family Mustelidae; genus Mellivora; species Mellivora capensis. The sequence continues at coordinate 143,485 of PISX010000125.1, read as the reverse complement.
GAAGGAGAGAGGGAGGGATAAAGGAAGATCTTTAGCTTCCAAACCAACAGCCGGGGAGGGAACGATGTAGACGATGCATGGCATATAAAGAAACTGGATCAATCCAAAAAAGTATCCAAAAAGAATTCAATAAATAATAAAGGAAAACACTTGGTAGAGAACAAATATGAAATGAAACTCAGAAGGAACTATTATTATAACCATACTCACAAGAAATATAAATGTACTTAAATCTACATATTAAAAGGCAGAAACCAACGGGCTACAATCTAAAAATCACCTCTAGGTTATACAATGAAGATACACCGTGGACAGAGAAAACTAGCATCCCTCAAACTAGCTCTCCCCTTCCCACAGTGTAAGGTTTGCAGAGAAGGGAATGCAGCCAGAAAGTACACTTTCCAGCACGCATGAAGGTGGGTGGGGCATTCCGGCTTCTACCCAAGGCCTGTACGCGGAAGAGTGTGTAACTCCTGGGCTGTTCCTCTTATGAATTAGGAGGCAAGTATTTTCTTTCTCCGTCCAGAAGAGGAACGTAGATGGTAAGGATTTCCTAGGGCCAGAGGGACCCTAGGTGAAAGGAGCTGGGATATCTATTCACCAAGTGAACAACAGCCACCTGTTGATCAGAGACAGCCATGTGGATCTGTGTCATATGCTGGAAATCGTTTGGGAAAACTGTTCTGTGTCTACCCCTTGAAAGGCGGATCAAGTCCCTGCCAAGCTCAAGAGAAGAGCTGGCGCGTCAGCTCCGTGTGGACCGCTGCCCGCCGCTTCACCCAGACGTTACAAGACAGACACGTGCTGGGGGAGGAACGATCTTCTGGCTGGCAAGCAGCAATGAAAGCTGGCACATCAGAGAGCTGAAAAACACCAAGGGATTCTGGAGCCCAAACTGCATAAAATAAACCTGAAAAAGTCTTTGAGAAACAACAGCCATTGTGACTTCTGAATTCATTCAAAAAAATTCAGCCCAGTAGGATATATCAGGTTAATGAGAACTGCTTTTCCACCGAAGGCGGCTAGTCCAGATAGTTTCATGGTACGTGCCTCCGAGAAAAGAGAGAGAGAGAGAGAGTGTGTGTGTTTGGGGGGGGGGGGGGTTGTGAGGGCTCATCTGACAACGGAACCAGGATTCCTCAGGAAATGAAGTCCACACAGAAGCTGAGGACAGGGTAGCCCTGCAGAGTGGCAGAGGGAGGCCAACACCTGCACGCACAGTCAAAGCAGCCAACGGATGTCCCGTCCTTCCGCACAAAGCAGGCGGGTTTGGGTGTCGGCACACAGCCACAGGCACATCTGACTTGCTCTGTGGTCTCCTCTCTCATAGCCAAATGGGACAAATGAATCACATTGGGTAATTCTGTTAAAAGCCAGCTAAGTTACAGACTGCATGTTTTCAGAAGAGCATCTCAGACAGCATTAGAGTGGGGAGGGGGTGTACGGGGGACACCACCTTATAAATGTCCATTAGAAGCCACTTCGGAATGGCATGCATGTTAAAGCAGCTTGGCCTTAGTGCACGCTCTCCCTGCCTCTTCAATATTTATAAACGACATCTTCCCCTTTCCCTTTGGCTTGACAACACACAAGTTCCCTACAGGCAGGGCTTCTGCTGTTGCAGTGTGATGGGGTGACCCAGAAATTCACCTCTGTAAACAGACACCTGGTACATTTGCTCCTTTTTCCTAAAGGCAAGCACTGTTTTTATGAGGCTGCACTCCCTTCTAGGATACCAGGCATGCAATGCAACCCCCAGAAGGACTCAGGGGCATTATGGCTGAAGGTCATACTTTCCACTTAAACCAGGTGTCAACTATCATCACACACGTAGAACCTTAAGACATCCTTCTCCTGATGAAATTGACAAAGTCCATTCCATGACGCAAACCCTCACTATGAATTAAACACTTTGAAGACCCCCTCTCTGGCAGATACCATTCAGGGAAGGGATGATTATAGATTTTGTCACAACCCTGTGGAGCCCTTACAATGTAGACCTAATTATCAGTATTTTAGAAATAAAAGAAAGGCTGAGCAAGTACGAAAAGTCAGATAAAAAATCATGTAACTAGTATCAGAACTAGGATTTCAGTTTTCAGTTTTCCTTCTACCTGATAAGCCAATTCTCCTTAAAGAGAGTAAAACTGTCCTAGCAGCAGAACTTTCTTCCCAACCCTGAAATTATCCGACTCCCGAAGACTTTGGTACAGCCAAACATATCTCACTCCTCAGAATGTTCTTCCTTCTATGAACCCGAAATCTTTTACACTTCTTTGTTTTACTTTGACAAAAACAGCTAACTTCAACCTCTGCCCTATCCCCATGCTCCAGGTTTTGGATTAACCAAATTTGATAACTAAGTCATGTGTAATTTCAATTGTTTCCATATGTGTGGAAATAAGATACGAATCAAACCACCTGTTCATTCTGATCTACTAGAACAGACTTTTCTTCCTCAATGGACATAAGTTTTCTAGAACAGGGGTCAGCAAAGCTTTTCTCGAAAGGGCCAGAATAGGAAGTATTTCAAGTTCTGTGGGCCATATTAGCTACTCAACTTTTGCAGCATGACAACAAAAGCTTCTGGAGATAATGTAAACAAATGGGCATGGTCACATTCCGATAAACCTTTATTTACAAAAACAGGCAGTGGGCTCAATTTCCTCTCAGCAGAGCATAGTTTGCTGACCTCCATCTCAGAACACAGTCAAGAAAATTGGGTGTGCTTCCTCAAGTCTGACTGTCTTGTAACTGCTATGATTTACAGATTCCAATAAATGTAAGAGAAAAAAGAACATCAGACCATATCTTAGAGTATATGTTGTTTATCACACAGAACATCTGATAACAACAGAGGTAACACACAGCATGAAGAGTCCCAAACTGTGTAGAATAAGGATGACAATGGACTTAGCAGTGAGCATGTGTTAACACTGCTCCTTGCAAAACATGTCTAGTATTAAATGATCTAAATTTCCCAAGCATCACACTTTGTAAGTATCAGCACTAAATGGTCCCCACAATTCCGCCGATCTACTTGAACCTTTTTGAAATATATTTCAGAATCTCTAGAAGTTCATAAAACCAGTCAAAAATTTAAACTGGGTTTTCTAGACATTTTCTAAGCATGCAAATTCTTAGGCATTTGGGGTCTGAAGACTTGACATTTTTTTCCCACCAGGCTCAGAGGTATATTCCCAGATCTGCTCAAGATTCTCTCCAGAATCCTAACAACAAGCCCCATTTTGGACACTGGGCACGTGGACATGATATTTCTGTCCTGTTCATAAGCATTTATATTTCAGAAAACAAAAACAAAACAGCAATAACAACAAAACCATGCTTCTCTTTATGAAAAGAAGGCCTACACACCTGTTCTTCATTGGAGAGAAGAGAGGTACAAACACAGACATGGGGGTAGGTGCCAGAGACACGGGGTGGACTACGCAGAAGCACACTCACAGAAACAAAACAATGACTACGTGAAATAGATTCCCCACAAAAGAGTTACCAATAAGGCCATTCCTTCCATGTCCTAAGATTTTTCTAATGCAAATGACACAGTAGATTAAGGGTGGCTGACAGACTAGAGCCATTTCGTAAAGTAATAAGAATTAAGAGCACATTGGCACAGGGGCACCTGGGCTCAAGCGTCTGCCTTCGGCTCTGGTCATGATTCCAGGGTCCTGGGATCAAGCCCTGCATCGGGCTCCTTGCTCAGCGGGAAGCCTGTTTCTCCCTCTCCCACCCCCACTCCCGCTGCTTGTGTTCCCTCTCTTGCTGTGTCTCTCTATGTCAAGTAAATAAAATAAAATCTTTAAAAAAATAAAAATAAAAGACCACATTATCACTCAGGAGAATTCATGCCTTCTGCTGGGGATAGTAAAGATGGTTCCCCCAGCAGATATCTGAATCATTTGGCCAAGAGTGAGGGTTTAGGTCCCTCAGCCTTGCCAGAATTCAGTACCAAGCCCTCGTGAGAACCAGTTTCTTACAGGAAGAATGTTCTCTGGGCCAGGAACCCACCGAGCACCTCATTTACAAGGATATAAATATTTCAAAATAAAGACAAACTCCTCTTAACTAATGGGAAAAGATGTAAAAGAAGCAGTATCATAACCAGCAGCTGGCTCATGACACCAGGATCCCCCAACTGCTGCCTGATTCATGGACTTCCAACAGCCCAATCAATCGCATGTGGACAGTGAGGAAAGGTGCTAGAGCCCCACCAGTTACTCTGGGCCCTGTTCCCAGCCTGGCACTTTGCATCAACACAGATTTCTTTCTTCATCGACAGCACCTTTAAGAAGTAGGTATTAGCATCTTTATGCCTTATGTGAGAAAATGAAAATTAAGTAAATTAGATGAATGGAGAGACTGAACCAGGTCTAAATGATCCCAAATCATCTGCCACTGCCCACCCCCAGTACACATAGACTGTTATGATGACCGTGACCATGAACGGGAGAGGGAAGGTGGCAAGCTATCAGAAGCCTTGGAAATGATGAAATTCCAGGTACCTAAGCAGAATGGGAAGAAGATAAGGATACTCAAGAAGAATCCAAAAAGACCGCATGTGTAGATAAAAAGCATAGAAAATACCCTGTTCCCCTCTCTCCCAAGATCCATAATCATATGCTGCACTACTCCCTGCAAGTGCAGACATACACAGGGCAGCACATTAATCCTTCAAACACTAACAGATGCTGGCAGGGATTTAGACTGGAATGTATTTACAAAGTGACAAATTATGTTCTGTATTATAGAGAGAGAGAAAGAGCACCCACAAACGGGCTGATAAATGCCAGCTGCAGGCATGACAAACGGTTTATTTTTATTATACTGTAACCGCAAATGTTTTTTTTTTCCATTGTTTTTTTTTTCCCCCAGGGAGTCCCAAAGATTTATTTGTTGCAGGGAAAAAACAAGATTATATATGACACAAAGTAATAACTGTAAGATCACTGATAGTCCGGGCACTCTGCCCTCCTGGAAGGCTACATCCAAGCTGAACCGTGCTACTAAAAATGCTACCTTCTCTGAAGCCCAGTAAATGGTTAATAAATCAGAACCGATACAATGCCTTGTAATTAGATATAGCCTTAGTTCACAGACTAGCCAATTGATAGACAATATCCAATTCCCCCTTTACGGGCTATCAGGAGGGTAGAGTAACTATTAAAATAAATTTAATGGCTGTGACAGGTAAGAAAATATACCAGAAGCTAAAATGTAATCAGTATATCCAAACCCAAAATAAAATTATAGTCTTTGCTACAAATACCATCCCTGGAAAGGAGGCTTATGGACAGAGAGCGACATCCACAGGCCGGTAAGGGCAAGGTCACTAACTCTAATGTTCAACCTTGAAAACAAGACTGAGAGGGGGGATTTGGCTTGGGGCCAAGAGAAAATGTAAGCATTTATTATTAAGAAACCATTCAGAGGAATTCCTCTCAGCCACTCGTTCAGTCAAATGTTGGTGACAGTGACAGGTACCGTTAAGCTAGCGCCATGGCAAGATGGCGGGGAGGTGGCCTGGAGTGCACACCCCTGGCTTCTCACTCAGGCTCTCCCCTAAATTCCATGTGACCTTGGGCAAGTTCCTGCCCACCCAAGAACCTACACTATCTCAGCTGTATCTCTTTCTCTCTTCCAGGGCCCATTTATTTGTTTCTAACAGAATGAGACATGGTGAAGCCAAGGAGGCCTAGTAGAAGAAAGGAACCATGGTGGTCAAATAGATTCACTAGAAAGAAGGACATTTTATGTTTTGGGACTGTCAGGTGCAGATTTCTTGTGAAATCCCTGTAAATTAAAACTCTTCATGTTGCATATTCTAAAAGCAAGATTTTAGAGAAACAGGACAGGAAGACATAAATACATTTATATCCACAGATTACAAAGTAGGATGAAGAATATCACCCACCCACACACACACACACACCAGTGATTACTGCACAGAAACTCTGGTTGGTCCCCCTCCCCCCGATATTGAATAAAAAGATCTTCGTGTGGGGAGTAAGCGGGGGTAGCGTGTCATCAGAGAACAGGCAGGAAATGTTCTCTCCTATGGCTGTCCCACTGCAGGGCTAGAAGGAGTTTGTGAAAAGTGCCCAGAGATTGTCCCAGGGGACAGGGCACCAAGATGTGATCCTGACTCTGCCACTTTCTTTATGTGTTTTGACCTCCTGGAAACACTAGGACCTCTCCTCCGCAGTAAGACTAGGGGAGGGTTGGATAAGATTATGCTTGTAGCCTGTATGGCCCAGCACCTGCTTGGCACGCAGTAAGTTCTGAATGAACTACGCTACTCCCTGGAAGCACCCCCTCCCAAAGCCCTTCTAATCCTGAAAGAAATAAATGCCTTTCTTGCAAGTCCCATGTCAACATATTCTTTCTTTATCCTGCTTCATATCCCCATCACTAGTTTCCTGTGTCTTCTCTTATTATTTCTAAAGGTGAGGACGAGACACAAATTCAGCACTAAGCATGTTCCCATGAATCCCCTCCTGTTCCCTAGGCCAATGTGTCCCAAATATGTGACTGTTTTTGCTAGCCTATGGTGTTCTGAAATGAAAAATGGGGAGCTGGGAGGAATTCAGTGAGAAGAGAAATTCACTCAATTAAACTAGCAGTCCACGATAGAAGACAGAGAGAAGAAGATCCTATTGTCTAAAGCTGGAACAATTTGAGCAACAAAATAAATAATGATAATACTTAATTATAAGCCATACAATAAAATACATACCCATGAGTCTACACTAATATAAATAATTGACTCAATAAATGGAGGAGAAGAGATAGCTCTTACTTCAGGAGAATTCCAATTTAATAAGTGGAAAAAACATGAGGGAAATACAAAACCATCATTAAGCAAACATCACAATTATTAATTGCTGCTGATGAGATCCACTCATGGATGTTAAAGGTCAGTGTGTTGACATTTAAGGATAAAGAGGACATGTGCACAGTCTCAAAGCATCTCCCCCCAAATACTTCTGAATTATGAAGAAAAAAGTAGTAACATTACACTGGAGAAACTCAGCAGATACTACCTTCACCAGACGATCAAGGTTACTTTACTGTGAGCATCACCAGTGATAAGAGAGCGTGTCAACATCCTGACACCCAGGTCTGATGCACAAAGGACACAACATCCCTTCTATGACAGTCTTGCAGAAATACACTTAAACCCCATCTAATCATGAGAAAAACATCAGACATAACAAGATTCTCAAAATCAGGAAGGACAAGAAAGGAATAAGGAACTGTTAAAGATTGAAGGCAACCAAGGGGACACAACTAAAGATAATGTGGGATCCCGAACTAGATCCTAAAACTTAAAACAGCTCCCTGGGAACACAGGTGGAGTTTCAGCAGGGCAGCACAGCGCATGGCTCAGACCAATGTCAATTTCCTGGTTCTGGTAGTTGCATGATGGTTAGATAAACTGCCAAAATCAGGGGAAGGAAGTGAGCTCTCTGTGCTATTTTTATAACTTCTATGTCCATCTAAAATTAGTTTAAGACAAAGAGTTAATAAAATGAAAAAGGCCTTTAGAGTATGTGTATGTCCTCACAAATTTTGGTGTTAAAATACTGTTTCTTTTATAAAGTAATGTTGATTGTTTGTAGAGACATGTTGTTACATTTTGCTGATATTTTTGGTTGCTGTTTTTACTGTCCTTAGGTAAAAAATAATCCTTTAGCAAGCCCAAGTTCACATCCTAATTTTTTTCTTCTTTTGAAAAAGTTTATTGGATCCTGAAATTGAAACTCCTGGAACTATTAACCAAGCTCATTTAAAATTACTTACTAATGATTGAATACTGAAGCAATGAACATTTGCAAAATGAGTACTATCACCCTCACAGAATACTACTAACACCCCAATGACAAAAGTTAAGTCCCTGTGATGTTGTCGTGTCAAACCAAACTGAAGCTCGTGGTCACCTCTTCCAAGAAGTCTCCCCTGACCACCCCAGGTGGAGTATGGCCTCATGCTACAGGCTGCCACGGTTCCCTGTGGGAAATAGAGATGAGGAAACGGAGTAAGAGCCTTGGTTTCCTCATGCCAGCTTACGAGCTTAAAATCAGGGTTGGTCATGGGGAGCCTGCGTGGTTCAGGCACTCAAGCGTCGGACTCTTGATTTCGGCTTAGGTCAGAATCTCAGGGTCATGAGATCAAGCCCCACACTGGGCCCTGCACTCAGCGCAAGTCTGCTTGTCCCTCTCCCTCTCTGCTCCTACCTCCTACTCCCATGCAGGCTGTGTCTCAAATAAATAAGAATTTTAAAAAATAAATAAATAAATAAATAATTCAGGGCCTCTCACGTATCTACTAAGAGATTGGGTCCACACCACCACCAATGAAAACTCAAGTTATTCAGAAAAAAACTTACATACAACTTCTCTAGTTTTTGAGACATTTAATGCAAGTTAAATATATTTTTAAAATCCTCTTTCAGTGTATAAGCAATGAAATGCCAAGAAATTCACAATCTAGTCATTTTAAGTCTTTCAGCTCCAAGGTGGATTTAAAACAAACAAGCAAAAAGTTGCTTCATTTATTTCCTAAGTACCAACTATTGATCGCTTATGTTTCCTAAGCACTCTTGTTATAGCAACTTTGGGGTCCTAATGATTGGTGCTTTAATAAGGATTAAGCACAGGAAAAAAACTTAATTTGCACACCCTACATTACAGATTAGCCAGAGAGCTTTAAAGGACTGCATGTAAAAAGTGAAAACTTTCTTGTTCAACATTGTGTTCTTTGAAGTTGAGAAGGATATTGGAACCAACTGAGGGGCAAACCAGCCACCCCCATTATCAATAAACAAAGATAAATGCTCATTTGGGGAGTAATACAAATCGTTATAAAATGAGAACCACACTGTGATGCTGAAGGTGTGGGGAAACAGACCCTCAACACACTGCTGCAAAAAGAGTATAAATGGGAACACCCTTTCTGAAGAAGAATGATCAACTTGCATTTAAAAGCTTCACTTAGACCAGGTAAATCAGCAGCATTGCTCATGGCTGCGAGAAATTGAAAAGAGCACCTGTGCCCAGCAAAAAGGGATTCATTTAGTAAGTGATGAAGGTTTAATGTAGAGTCACTAGAACCACACTGCCAGAGCACAGTTATCGATATGGAAAGATGGCCAAAATATGTCAGGTCCAAAAAAAATCATACTAGAGTGTGCTTGCCATTTTTAAGAAAAATAGATAAACATATATGAATTTTGAAAAGACAAAAAGATACAAAGTTAATAATAATTGCTTCTGAGACACCAAAGTACTTCTTTCTCCTTGTTTATGTATGTGTAACTAACTGTAATTGTGAAATTTATAAAAATAACTACATTATTTTTCAATCAGGAAAAACATATTAGCAGAATCCCAATTTGATTAAATAGGTACATATTATATCTGGATATATAATATACACGAATGAATTTACAACTTGTGTAGACTTCTTTTTTTCTTAGAAGGACATGCAATGGGTTATCTTTTTGGTAGAAGACTGTATGTTTAACAGATATTGTATATTGGAAAGAGACTAGTCACTTATATGTTTCTGTATTATTTAAAAAATTTTCTCCAGTGCACCTTTTTTTTTTTAAATAAAAAACTAGTTTCTAAGAGTTTTCACAAAGATAAGGGAAAGTTACCTTGTGTGTGGTTCATGTATGCATACTTGGCCAGCCCTAATGTCCGAGTCAGACCCTCCTCAAGGAAACAAATCCCCGGGGTGTGTGAGGGATAAAGAGGAAATGCAATGACTTCAGGACCTCAGGTGAGAAACCACAGGCAGAGAGTCAGACCTGACCAAGTTCAGATCTGAGTTCTGCCCTTGGGTAGCTATGCGAGGCTGGATAATTCACCAAGCTTTCTGAGAGCAAGTAGTAGAGTGGGGGTAATTATATATACCCAGCAGAAGTGCTATAAGCGTTAAGCTAGATAATGAGTACAAAGCATCTAGCACCGTGCCTGGATGGGGAGGCAATCAGGAATCAGAGCTGGCAACAATAGTGACCACAACACCAGTCATTTATAATTTCGCCAACCGCACAGGGCTCTGTTGGATATGAAGGATAACATGCATGGAAAAGCTTTACCATAGAACAAATATTTCATAAATGTGTTCCAGGCCCCATGTTTTTTTCTGATTATGCCTAATCCTATCTCCCAAATCAAGGTTAGGATAACATCACAAAGACAGTGCTTCAGAGGGGTTACAGGTTGAAGACACTAAGACATGCTCTCATACAGATGGACTTATTCAGCTAAAATACACGTGCTTATGGAGAGAAAGGTGGCCATCCAGGGGAGGGGCGAGGTGGCTCAAGTAGGCCTTCCACAATCATGCAAGCATGCTTTTGTGCCTCCGTGTGTTTCTGTGTGTGTGTGTGTGTGTGTGTGTGTGTGTTTGTGCATGCATGAGTGTGTGTGCTGAGAAATGGGAAGGCTGTGGTCTTCCCTAGGTCAGCTCTCAGCAGAATCTAGCATAGTGTCTCTACTGGTGGCTTCCATGTTATCATTTTTTCAAAGATTTTATTTATTTGAAACAGAGTGGGGAAGAGAGAGCAAGCATAAGCAGGTGGAACGGCAGGCAGAGGGAGAGGCAAGATCCCTGCTGAGCAAGGAGCCTGATGCAGGGCTCGATCCCACGACCCTGGCTGGGATTACGACCTGAGCCGCAGGCAGACACTTAACTGACTGAGCCACCCAGGTGCCTGGCAACCATGTTATCATGATAACAGCAGTCAGAGGATCCAATTACCAATCCAAGTGCTTCCTACCACAGGCAATACTGTCAGAAATCAGAAACTTTGGCCATGACTGAAACTAGGGACAACTGAGGCCATATCTGCATCAAGGACAGAAAGCAAAGTCTGTGGCCAGTGTCCCCAGGGCAGTACACCTTCAAAAACCTGCTCCCATATCTCCATCATCAAGTTTCGGGAAATGCGAATGGAATTGAGACAAGGATGTACATGGCCACAAACAGGGCAGGCTTCCTACAGGAATGAGCCACCTAACCTCTGATTAGGCTAAGTGCCCAACCCATGTTGCACACCCTGCCCCAGAACTTCTGGGGCCACAGGACAATCTTCCAAAGAGCACCTCTTTTCCCCACTGCTCTGCCCCCGTTTCCACTGCATTCAGAGCGCTGGACACTAAGGTTTAGAGTAACAAGACCTGCAGTGAACTAGAGACACACAATGCCTCCTCCCACCCTGACAGGGAACAGAGATTCTCCCACATGCCCACGGATCTAGGAGAAAACCAAGTTTTATATAATGGAGTTTTTAATTTTCGCTATGTAGATGGGTTTTATTCTTATTTTAAAGAACATGTTATTTGAACACATAAAACATAAAGCAACATACACTAGAAAACTAAGTCTACACCTGTGTATGTATGTACACACACACGTATACACACATACTTATGCACACAAGCACACATACACACACAGGAACAATGACTGAACAAGGAAAAACAGTTGCCTAAGTATTGAAGCAGGACAACTGGCATATGGGGGCTCATTATTACATTATCTTCTTTACTTGTGAGTACATTTGAAATTTCCATAACCAAAAGTTTTTTTTTTCTTTAAGACAGGCCATAGAGTAAAACACAGAAGCATGAAAAATGAAAAACATAAATGAAACAGAACTAGAAGGGAACAAGTCACTAATTACAAAATCATTTAAAGCTTACATAATTTAAATAAGAACATTCTTACAGTGAGTCAAAAATCAACACGCAAATCGGTAAAGATTTAACAATAAATAATTCAGAAGCATTAAGAATAAAATGCAATAAAAAGCAAAAACAGTGGCTTGCTGAGTATTTTTAACCATATGAAAAATAATGGTCTCTTCAAATGTTTTCCAGTGGTTTATATGGTTTTTCAATACATCATCAAAATCAGCGTCAAAATTAAACCTCAGTAACAAGCAGATTAACCAGGCTTCACCGCCATTAATGAAATAAAGTGCCTGATTCCCTCTCGAAAGTCATTTGGCAATATGTGCCAAGTCTATGGGTTTCAGTTAAATAGTTGCGTACCTATGCACCTGACCCCCCCCAAAAAAAATCAGCCGACATTCTGTCTTATCCCTATGCCAAGCAAAAAGAGATGAGACCCTTTATTTCTTGTGGGGGTGGGCTGGGCACCAGCAACAGCAAACAGATGTTTACAAACAGAAGGTAACTGGTAAAAACCCAAACACAATGCTGCATTGTCTTCCGTGATTCACAGATGAACCCACTGGAACCACTGCAAAGAGCCTTCCTGGAAAACATCCAGAAATTAAAAGGTGCAAACAAGCTGCCTAATACCCTTGCGTAGACTGAATTCTTATGAAGAAAATAAAGTTTATTGTCTGGAAAGAGAGAAAGCATGAGGAAAGCACTAAAGCAATGGAGGTGAACAATTAGACAGATGTTCACTTAAGGAAATAAAGAGAACAGAAGAAGCCATCACCGAGGAATGTTACGAGAATCCTGACAAGCGGGCACCACATCAAGGGCACGGGGAAAGTGAAAGCCACTGAAGCTCAGGCTGTGCAACTTCCCACTAACTGCTGACCTTGCGGAACCGACCTGCAGGTGAGGTGGCTCTGAGCAAAGGCGAATGGCACTGCTCCTTTTTTTTTTTTTTTTTAAGATTTTTTATTTATTGGGGCGCCTGGGTGGCTCAGTGGGTTAAAGCCTCTGCTTTCGGCTCGGGTCATGATCCCAGGACTCTGGGATCATGACCCGAGCCGAAGGCAGAGGCTTTAACCCACTGAGCCACCCAGGCACCCCATGCACTGCTCCTTTTAATAAGTCTTTAAGTTCTTCTCAAACATGAGCTGCAGACTGTAATTCATGAGCACAGAGCGCTGTTTCTTTTTTTTTTCTTATTCTTAATAGCACCCCCAAAATTTAAAAAAAAATCGTTATATGCCCATGTCTTTGCACATTGGTAAATGCCCCCCACCCCTTTATTTGAGATCTACAATGAATAAAGCAGAGACTCTTTCAGAAAGGCACTGGGCTGCTGTATTCCTGCCCTGACGGGCTCCAGCAGGCGAAGGGAGGACGGAAAGGTGACTACTGATTGAGCTCCTAGTGTCATGGCTGCTAGGCAATTTATCCTCATTGATGGATTCAGTGGACTGTGTCTCCCTCTTCCCTGGGGCCCTAGGAGGCTCTCAGGGACTCTTTAGCCCACATGAAGGATCCACTCACAAAGGAACAAATATCTTTGAGCCAAGATATTTCGATGGTGCTTTACCCCTGATTTACCTGATTTTCTGGATTCTATTTCTCTTCTGATTATATACATGGATCCTACCTCAGCCATCTCAAATCCTCTTTGCAAAGGGGCAATGAAGTGAAGTTTCCCTGGATTGATGATACGACAGAAGGATGGAAAAAGGAACAATTAGTTCATGAGCTGGCAGGCTGGTTGGCTAGAAAGGCTGATCACAGACATAAAGAAGAAGGGAAAACAGGCCTTATTTTACTTAACCCTCACACAAAAGTCTTAGATGGTTTAGCTTACAAAAGAAGAAATGGAAATAAATTACCCATTCCATTTAACTTCAAAGACTGCTTTTCTTTTTCTTTTAAAAGACTGCTTTTCAGTTAAGTGAAGGAAGTAAAATAATATTCTTTAAAGAATAAAATGTTATAAATAATTTTTAAGAAGAATAAAATAAAATAAAAGCTACTGTTATAATTGTTCTCTTTTGTACACTCCTGTCCAATTCCTTCATGGGGAGGACACTCAACTACCAACCAATCCAAACAGATCTATCTACTCTGCCAAGCACAAGGAGGATGCAAGAGAAATTTAAGACCCGGACATTCTTTAAGGGGCATATGCATCATGGGTCCTGTGGTAGGCAAGACAATGCCCCCAACCAAAGATGCCCATGCTCTAATCCCTGGAACCTATGAATATTTCAGGTTACACAGCTAAGTAACTAAGGCTGCAGATGGAATTAAATTTGCCAATTAGCCAACTTTACATAGGAAGATTTCCCTGGATTATCGGGGTGGGGGGGTCAGTGTAATCACAGGGGTCCTTAGAAAAAGGAGGGAAAAGAGAGATAACTAATGAGGTGGCAGTTTGAGAAGGACTTGACCAGCCACTGCTGACCTTGAAGATACAGCAAGAGGCCAGGAGCCGAGGAATAGGGGCAGTCTCTAAGTCTCTACCAGGCAGAAAAGGCAAAGACATGGATTCTACCCTTGAGCCTCAGAAAGCAATGCAGATCCATGGCCACACTGGTTTTAGCCCACTGACATCCACTCTGACTTCTAGGCCTCTAAGATAATACGTTGCATTGCTTTACGCCACTGTGAAAATTTGGTACAGCAGAAACAGGAAAGGAATACAGTCATACTTCTTTAATGGGAGGTTTCACATCGCCAATCCAAATTCCTGGCTCTTAAAAAATGAAGACAGAGCAACACGCAGCCCGTAGGCACATGTCCTGACAATCAGGTGGGCTGAGTCGCCACTGTCCTTGAGATAACCTCTCCGGTCCACCACAATCCCCACCGCTCTCTGCTGTCTCCCTGACTCCCACACTATGGCTGAGGATGAGCTGACCTATCAGACATTTGAGTTTTGGACCCTCCGTCTAAGTTTTAAGAGATTAAAAACAAAGACAGGCACAGATAAGTGGGGCTAATACTCACCAGGTATGCACCAGTTTAGAGCCCTCATCTGGTCGGATTAGTCAGGACCCGTACCATCAAAGTCAGGGAGATATTTTGAGTAGAAGCAGAAGCAGGATGCTTCTGGAAACATTCCTGCTTCTTCAAACACTCTTGAAACAGACATGCCTCTCAACCTCGCCTAACAGCCTGTACAATATCCCCCCGTGAGCCAGGAGGGGTTTTACAGCCACAGGTTTGGCTAAACTGATGCAGCCAGGCGTCCCGCAGCGTCTTACATTTCCACAACAGCTTGACAACGTGCGCTTGCTTCCCCAGAATTATTCTCACTCTTCCCGAATTCTGGGGGCACAAAGATGTAAAGCATGTAAAGAAAAGGCCTACGGGGGCTGGAGTTCAGCCTCTTCATGCCATGATCGGGGAGTGATCTTTCTTGAGCTGTGGATGACTTCTCCTCACCCCTCGCCTTGGGGCGCGGACCCCATCGATGGCAAGCCCGAGGTGCCTGAAGCCCATCTTTAATACTTAGATGGTGCACACAAAGGCCTGAAGGCTCACTTCACACCGTTTAGAACACGAGCATTTGCAAGGGGCAACCGTCAGCTCAACTACTAGCTCAGCCTCCAGGATTTCGTGAGGACAATGTCTCCTTTCCCCAAGGGGAATGAAGTAAATCCAACAGACATGGCTCCAAATGGCCCGAACAGTCTGCAGAATTGGAAAGAAGAATAAAGAAGAAAAAAACCTGGGGACTCACTGGCCTCCGTCCACACTTTGGTCTATAAAACAAAATGGGCCTAGCTCGTAACGTGCCAGAGAGATGCAAGTCACTGAGAACAAGGAAAGAGCATCACAAGGAGAGAGCAGAAAAAATCCCAAATTATCAGCAAGATCTCACTCATGTGTGGTTCAGTGAGTATGTGGTGTCTTCTTAAATTCACTCTCACACCACATCTTCCATCCCAGTGATTTCTAAACCACACACCCCTGAACACTGGGCAGAAGAGGTTAGCAGGAGCCTTCCCAACAAATTTGAAGGGAAAAAAAAAAAAAAAGTGCTCTGAAACACTGCAAATAACACACCCACGTGAAGGAGGCGAGCATGTGTATGCTGGCAAATCAGAGGTTCCAAGAAGACGTAGAGTAAAATGACGGCTTTAACTCTGCTCTAGTTAGCTTTGCCTACACTCATCCAATTGCAGAACTCATTTTTCAAATGACATCGTTCTGTAAAATCCAAGCCCTCCCTCCCACTTTCTATGTTAAAAGCTTAAACAGTCATTTGTGTTTATGGGAATCCTCCACCCTACAATTTCATGGGTTTCTCTCTTGAACATTCTCAGTATTTTCCCGGTAGCAGCAAAACACATATTAAAAATAATGAGACTTCAAGTAATATTAATAATAATAATAATAGTGTTACTATACTACTAATGTATTAAATCAGAATTCATCATCTTATCATCCTTTCATAGAAGAATAACACTCAGGCACAGGATCATTAAAGGAAGCTCACCCCACTAGTTAAGTAGGTCAGTTGGGACTGGACCCGGGGCAATGCCTCTGCCAACACCAGCCTCTAACCACCATATGATTCCGTCCATTCAAGGATACCAGCTTAGGCACATTCTCAAAGGACACCCAAGTTCCCGAACTATGGTTCCCCAACAAGAGTGTACACCACAACATATTTCTGGACTCCAATCACAAAGATTCTAATTCAGAAACAAAAGGGTGATCAGAACCCTCAAAATCTTCTTGTACAGAATTTTCCAGGTGATAATTCTGAAGCAGGAGCATCTCTGAAAGTACCTGGCATTTATCTCCTGATATTGTACTGAACAGTAATGAAGGGGGCATTATTAAAGGGGTGACCTTATAGAGTACTTCAAAAAAAAATTTTTTTAATCATTCATCCAAGAAACCACATGAAAAGAGGTGCTACATGTAATCAACCATTAGGGAAATCCAAATAAAAACTACAATGCAATACTACTTCACACCCAATAAAATGACAACAATCAGAAAGATAGACACTAACAAGTGTTGGTGAGGATGTAGAGACCCTGGAATGCTCCTGCACAGCTGACGGGAATGTAAAAATGTTGCAGCTGCTGTGGAAAATGGACTGGCAGTTTCTCAAATCACCAAACACAAAGTTACATGTGTCCAGCAATTGCCCTCCTAGGTTTTATACCCAAAAGAAAGAAAAGCGTATGTTCACACAAAAGTAAACGTAGCAGCACTATTTATACTGGCCAAAAAGTAGAAACAATCTGAAAGTTCATGAACTGAATGGATAGACGCAATGTGGTATGTCCATACAATGGAATGATATTTGACAATTTAAAAAAATGTTACAACATGATGAATCCCGAAAACATTTTGCTACATGAAAGAAACCAAACGCAAAAAGGTAAATGCCATGCAACTCCATTTATACAGAAAGTTCAGAATAGGCAAACCTACAGAGAGGGTTGCCTAGGGCTAAGGTGAGGGAACAGAGGGAGCTGGGGAGACGTACCAGTTGAGGGATATCCGGTTTCTATGGGGGATAATTAAAGTGTTCCAAAAATGACTGTGGGTATGGTGGTACAATTCTTAATATACTAACAGCTACCAAATTGCACATTTTAAATGAGTGAAGTGTAAGGCACATAGATTATATCTCAATAAACTAGTTTGAAAAACACTGCACGAACATCTGTACTTCAAGAATTCTCAGTAACAAATCCTTTGGGACAAAACTCACAGCTGCTGGAAATATATCAGGTGATAGCTAGGGCTCTGATGCAATTATGCAGTGGGAAAATTATGGTATATGCATAGGAAAGACTATTGCCTAGCCACTGAAGAACATGCTAATAAAGATTTATTGGCATAGAAAAATGTTTGCAACTTATCACTAAATTCAATAAAAAGCAGGCTATAAAAAATAGATGGTGCAATCTTATTTAGCTTCAAATTGTGCATAAACAGGCATATGTATTATGTGGGTATTTACATAATAGTAAATATATATATATATACATATGCCTATGTATATATGTGTATGTATGTGTGTGTGTGTGTTTGTGTGTGTGTATATAGGTAAAAACTCATTTCTGTGACATAGACCAAAATGATAATGGGGTTATTTCTGGGCACAAAACTGAGCTTAGAAAAAAAAAAAAAAAGGTAATAGGACTCAAAGTTGGGATTCATTGTTGTCTAATCACTGGACTTCCTGGAATTACTTCTATACCGTATCTGTTACCCTTAGTCATTACTATTTCATCCATGACACGTGCATAGCAAGCATATTTTCAGTCACTAGAAACAACTGCAAATTTGGGTTGGGTGATGGAAAATCTGTGAAGGGCGAAGAAATATCAGAAGTGCATGCTGCCAGGGCTCATGCCACTCCAGGACTAAGAGGGGGCTAGATCTGGCAAGACTGTGAAGGCAGCCTACAGAGACCCAGGGACCTTATCCGGACAATTAATGCAGTGTGATCACCTGATCAGCTGACCGTGATCTACTGGGGCAGGGGTGGGGGGAATGAATGACAGGAACACAGATGCCTCCTGAAAACTATCATAACCCCATGTAAATTTTAGGCAATGGTATTTGCTATAACTTCACCTCTAGCTGTTACAGGCTCAACTGTATCCCCCTAAATTCATATGATGAAGTCCTAAACACCACTACCTCACAAAGTGACTGAACTTGGGGGTAGGTCCTTTAAAGAGATGACTCAGTTAAAATCAGCCCATTAGGGTAGTCACTACTCCAAACTGACAGGTGTCCTTTTAAGAAGTTTGGACGCAGACACCAGGAAGGTACACAAGGAAGGAAGGTTATATGGGGCCACAACAGGGAGGTGGCTGTCTGCAAGCCAAGCAGAGAGGTCTCAGAAGAAACCAAACCTGCTGACAGCTTGAGCTTGGACTTCTAACTTTCAGAACTGAGACAATAAATTTCCGTTGCTTAAGCCATTCCGTCTGAGGGACTTTGTTATGACAGCCCTAGAAAACCAATACACACCCCACAACCCCCACCATCACCCAGGCCCAGCCTTCCTCTTTCCTCTTCTGTTGCTTCTCATGGTTTCTCTGATTTTTAGCTTTCTACTAACTCATTAACTAACCCCATTAACCCATTACCCCACAACACACACACATACACACACACACACACACACACACCAGATCACAAACCTTTCTTTTACTCTTAGATTTGGGTCAAAGAGCCCTGACCCTCTTTCCCAATTCCCCAATCTAGAAATCAACGTATCTCTGGGTTAATTTACCTCCATGACCCTTCTCCTATGTCCTTCCTATTGCCAACAACCTATCCTCCAACCCCACCACCTGCATCTTCTCTTAGGACAGTTCCTGGATGTAAGTGACATTACAGGGGCTAGCCCAACTGTGGGCAACCTTTCAGAGTCGGGGTTCTCTGCTTAGTAACCCCTTCAGTATGGATACATGAGGTCTCTTGGGCTTGTGACTTGTTACAATGAAACACAGCTATGGCACCGAAGCAAAGACATTTTCAAATGGTCTCTAGACCTTAGAGGCTTCAGCCTTGTTCCCATTGCAGAGCCATAATAAAAGAGCAATTTCCAAGTCTGAGTGAAACTAGACTTGAGCTTTGTAGGTTAGGGGATGAAAGCTGAAAGGTGTATTTTTTAAATAGAAAGTTTTATATTCCTTTAAAGCTTGGACATGATTTTAAGAGAGTCTTATTCTTGTCCTTTCGGGTAAGCTTTCACACTGCTCAATGGAATGAGACCATAATCCATACTGTTTTATGGGGAATCTGCTTTTAAGATATGTACAACATTTAAGGAACATTAAGGAAAGGTGGAAACTGAACTCCTTCCAGAAAAGCTTTAATAGGAGATAAGAAAAAGGACCATAGGTTAGAAATATTTCCAAAATGATAATCAGAAATTGCTAGGCCCACTGTTTAGTAGTCTCTTGAACTGCAGCATGAATTATTTTTGTAGACCTTTAATAAGATAGTAATGCAATTAATTTCTAAGGAAGATAAAAGCGAAGCACATTTTTGGCAATCTGGAGAATACAAGTTCATTTATTCATTAGATGAGTATTTATCCGGTGTCTGCTTAGCTTGGCGCTGGGAAGGATACAGAGATGCACAACCCTGGGCAGCTTGTGAGTATGGAGGAGGTGAGAGGAGGCGGGAGAGGTAGGAGGAGGTGAAAGGAGGTGAAAGAGGTGTGGGCAAGGATAATATGATGACATTGGTGAGGGACTGTTGGTGAGAAGGGGGTTGACAAGATAGCTTTGTGACCTTGCAGAAGATACTTGCAGGTGTGAATAATCTGGGAGTAACAAGCTAGACACAGATATCCAGAAATGAGCATTATCAATAGGGGAGTCAGAATGATGACTGAAATTTGGGGAGTGGGTATGATCTCCAGGGGAAAGAGTCCAGGCAACAAGCAAAGAACAAAACCAGAATTGTGAGGGACACTGAATTTAAACGGTGGGAAAAGAAAATGGACTCGCAGTGGGTGGGCAGGAATGATTACAAAGGCAAGTGTCTGTAGAGATGCAGTGTGATTGTGGAGATGGTGGCACAACTGTGCGAATACACTAAAAACTTTCAGTGGGTGAATCGTGTGCTTTGTGCACTATGTATCAATAAAGTTGTTGCCCCCCCAAAAGGGGGGAAAATATAGCTAATAAGCACATTTTTTGGTGTTCAACATTATTAGTCATCACCAGTGATTATATAAAATAAAACCACAATATACCAGTTCATACCCAAATAGAAAATTAAAAAGTCTGACAGTATTAAGCATTATTCAGAATGCCGGCAAACTGGAATCTGCCAAAAACGTGAAATGGTCCAACACAATGGGGAGAGGCCTGCCAGTCTCTGAAATGTTAGACATAGTGGTACTACTGATCACCTTGTTCTACTCCAGGGAATTAGCCCAGAAGAAATGAAGACATATGTCTGCACAAAATGTGAGTGTGTGTGTGTGTGTGTGTGTGTGTGAATATTCACAATGGCCTTATTCAAATTCATATCCACATACTGCTGCAATATTGGAAACAACACAAATGTCTATCAATATGTAATTAGATAAACAAAATATGAGGCATGCAAACAATGGAGTACTACTCAGCTCTGAAAAATGAGCTACCAATAAATGCAACAGCATGGGAGAATCACAAATTCATTGAGTGAAAGAAGCCAGATGCAGCATACATACTGCATGATACCATTTATATAATATTCTAGGAAATGCAAATTAATCAAGAGGACAAAAAACAGCGGATCCTAGAGTGAGTACTATCTGGACTCTACAGTGGCATGGATAGCAAGATGGCCCAAGAAATCTTTGTGAGGTGATGGCAATGGTCTATTCCTTGATGGTAGTGATAGTTTCATGGGTATGTGTATCTGTCAAAACTCACTAAGTTGTATGATCTAAATGAGTGCAGTTTATTATACATGAATTATAACCTCAGCAAAGCTGACAGAACTAAACCAGGCAAGCAAGTAAGCAAAAGGCATGTGACAAATGCCTCAACTTTTTTCTTTAAAAATTATCAAAGTGACATCCAGGGGCTCCTGGGTGGCTCATTTGGTAAAGTGCCTCCCTTCAGCTCAGGTCACAGTCCCCTGCGTCGGGCTCCCTGCTCAGTGGGAGCCTCTTTCTCCCTCTCTCCCTCTTCCCCTCCCCCTGCTCGTGTGCACTCGTTCTCTCTCTCTCTCAAATAAATAAAATCTTTTAAAGTGACATCCAAATGGCCCATTCGGTTTTCAGAATTAACAAAATCATTATTAATGGCCACCTTTACTGAGTGCCTACCTGTATCACAAACTATATAAGGGACTTCCATACAGTATCTCACTTAATTCCAGCATTCCCATAAGGTTAAAATCCTCCATTTGCAGTCGAGGAATATAATGTCCAGGAGGTTGGCTTCCTTGAGATTCCACAGAAGTTCTGGGTCTCGGAGGTCAACACTCTATAGACTCCAACCCAGTTTTTCAACTAGCTGACTGCTATGACAGCAATATGACTGGAAACAGTGAGAGCAAACGTTTATGGGGTTAACGAATGCTGGACAATCTCCTAAGTACTCCAAGTGCATCACACCGTGTATTTTCCACAACCACCTTGTAAGGAGAAACTATTATTAATCCCCTTTTCCACCTGGGGAAATGGGAGCTCCAAGAAGGGAAGTCACTTTCCAGATATCCCACAGCGAGGAAGTAACAAGGTCAAGACTGCCACACAGTCTTGAATTAGAAAATTAAAAGTGTGCCCAGGGCCCATGTTCATCTACTCAACTTCACAGAGGTCTTAAGAAGTTTTCTTTTGGGGCCGACATTAGTTAGAATCTGATGTGCTTTTATCCATTATAAATAAGAAAAAAGTAAGGGAGAGTGAAGCTGTATTAGACCTAAACACCAAGTGAGTTGGGAAGCTGGGCAGGAATCCTTTTCACTTACCTACTGCTTTTCAAATGAGTACAAAGAGCAGGTAAGTGCCCAGTATACAGGTTCTCATTAACAAGTAGGGTCCCCTTCACGCAGGCTGCATCTATGGACATAGGGTAGCAGCAGCCCACACTCTGCTGATTCGCTTGATAAGAGTCAGATTCCTAGTAATGGTAAAGCCAATTGATATCCGGGGCGGGGTGGCATTTTCTGTGTTCATTTGAATAGAGCCCACTAAACACTCAGTCACCTAGGCAGAAACATAGGAGAACAGGTTCATTTGGGTAATCCAATCATCCTTGCCGGAAATTACTCAAAAACAGACGTCATGAGCTGGGTTTATATGGCACATTTCTTTAAGAAGGACCTTCTGATAAAAAAGTATATAGAATTAATAAATGCAGATTTTAGAAAAATTAAGCAGGGAGTCCCATCACTTACCAGAGCACAAAGAAACGCTCATCACCAGAAATCCTCTGAGCCCAGCATATTTATTCATCATCCTGTCAAAATACTGCCATTCATTCATAAATACAAGCCAGTCTTGCCTGCACCTGGCCGAGGATTCTGTTCAGTCTGGTGAAATGCACTAATTGCACGCCTTCTCCCTCTGCCCTTAGGACGATAAACTTGACAGTGGTGAGGAAGAGTAATGAGGGAGTTGCAGAAAATTTCTTGATAGTGGAGGAAAAAAAGGTGGGGTGACATGGGAGGAAGAGGCACGCACGATGGGGAGGAAAAAAGTAAGTGAGGAAGGCAAAGAGAAAAGAAAAAAGCATGGAACCGGACACAGACTTCTCTGCTCAATGTGGTCACCATCATCACCACCATCATCATTCTTAGCAAAAGGAAAACTTTCAGGAGCCAAAACTAATGCCGTACCGATATTAAAACAGCTAAATGGCAGTTTACAACAAACCACTCCCTTCTCCATTAGTGTGTTTACCAAAGAGACGCAGCTCTTTGGTCTTAACCTTGGGAGCCGAAGGCTATATCCTGCCTAAATGACCAATGAATAGGCCCTTAGCTGGGTGCATCCACACACAGATCCACTCAACCCCTGTCTAGGAAGCCATTTTGCAATGTCCTGTCCCTTTAAAGATCTGATTGCCTTCAGTACCTGCACTAGATTTGCCATTATCAAAGCTCAAGGGGGCTGCACCCAAAAGCATTAAGACCCTGCTCAGGGCACTGCTTTACACAATGAGATGTGAGAAATCTGAAAACAAGGGATATACATCATCAGGTCCCACCAAAAATGGTGCCTGTTGACAGCAGGCCGTCAGTGATTGATTAAGAATTAATATGGAAATGGAAGTTTGAGAAAAATGAGGACCCGTGCACGGACCATTTAATGTGCCTAGAAGCAAGTATCCAAGGGAAGTGGCTGTGGATTATGAATTAGTTTACTCAATCAACAAGGCATCATGGGTGACAGGCAACTTGATGAAAGCTAAGGACATGCACATGAAGAGGATCCTCCATATTGAGCATGCTCTGAGGGCACACAGAGGACACCCAGAAGGCACACAGGGCCACAGGGCCATTCTACAGCCCATGCTGACTTGTTTTCAGACATTAGTTCAAAACTCAAAAACAGGGAGCAGTGGGGCTTGCCCGAAAGTACAAATGCATTCAATGAACGCAATAAAAAGCCAAAAAACAGAAACCCAGATACTGGAAAGCAGGTGGACAACTCGTAAGTTATTTAACAGATGAGAAAGCGGAGTCTTAAGCTGTGGGGGAACAGCCAAGAAATAACTCACAGAACACAGCATTCATAGCATGGAACCGCCACAGGCTCAGGAGCTGGTGAAGGCTCATACTCCTGGAAGTGGAAGATGTGTGCCCTTGGCCAAGGCAGGGCTTTATCACTTCCTAACCCCAGAGGGGATAAAAAGTTTATTCTGTGAAAAGAATATAAACAGTTGAGAACAGTGATACTACACTGAAAACAGAGATTAGCGAAATGCTTATGTACTGAATGCTGACACTCAGCCCTCTTCCCTGAGTTGGCCCCCAGAACTCTGGCAGCCAAAACTGTGGCCTTCCCAAATACCGTCCTGGAAAATTCTTCTCCAGGCAATTCAGCAGGCCAACAGAAAGAATCCTAAAAGTTCAAACACAGTGATTTCTCCAAAAAAGTGTCTAGCCAGATCACCCATCAGTGGAATCCACAGTTGATTAGCTCTTTCCATGTGCTCCGAGTTGCCAACAACTTTTTGGGTCCTAGTCTTAAGCACAAATAGACATCCACAGGCAAAACACCAAGTGAAAGACTTTATCATCACAGATAGTGACCAAAACAGACGATCAAAAGCAATTTTGAGGAGACGGAAGCTATACAGAGAGAAGAAAACCTAAGGCATTATTAATATCAGATGTAAGAGTAAATCCATGAAACAAGAATAGAATGCTATTAAACAAGAGAGAATTTTAGGAAAATCAACCAAACACACACACACACACACACACACACACACACACACACATTTAGAAATTTAAAATATGCCAGCAGAAATGAAAAACTCACGGGAAAGCTAGAAGAAATCTCTAAGAAAGTAGCACTAAAGACAAAGATGAAATATAGCAGAGAAATATAAATATGAAAAAGTCTGGGAAGTCAAAGTACAGAATAACAAAAAGTTCTTTAAAAAGAAAACATCAAGGAGTGTCTGGATGGCTCAGTCGGTAAAGCGCCTGCCTTTGGCTCAGGTCAGGCTCCTGGGATCGAGTCCTGCATCGGGCTCCCTACTCAGCGAGGTGTCTACTTCTCCCTCTGCCCCTCCCCCCTCATGATCTCTCTCTCTCTCTCTCTCTCTCTCTCTCTCATGTTCTCTCTCTCTCAAATAAATAAATAAAATCTTAAGAAGAGAAGAAAAAAGAGAAAAGAAGACTAAAGAAAAGAAAAGGAAAGAAAAGAAAACAAAACATCAAGGAGAGCCTGGGTCGCTCAGTAAGTTTCCAGCTCAGGTCTTGATCTCAGTCATGAGAAGCAGCACCTCAAGAGTGTCTACACTGGGCATGGAGCCTGCTTAAGACCCTCTCCATCCCTCTCCCTCTGCCCCTCTCCTCACACTTGAATGTGTGCTCGAAGAAAGAAAGAAGAAAGAAAGAGGTACAGTGGGGAGAAATCACCAATGAAATATTTAAAGAAAATTTCATACAACTACAGGACATGTGTTTCGAGATTAAAAGGTCTCACTATGTGCCCAGCAGAAGGGACAAAAAAGACTCGTATCATAGCATATTATGTAAAATCAAAAAACAGTGAGAACAAAAAGCATCTTTTTCAGGACCTTTATTTCCTATGTGGAGAAGAGCAAAGGGTGGAGGGCATGCCTCCCTTTCTACTTTCAAAAGGGAAACATAAAGAAATAAAAAAGACTGAAGATCAAGCGGCTTTGTACTTTCCAAGCGCAACACTAAAACTTACAAACCATTAGAGTAATGTCTTAAAACCCCAAAGAAAAACAGGATTCCAGATCTATGATTTAATACCTAGTTAAACATTAAGTAAAATGAAGGTAGCAATTAAAACCTTTTGAAGCACAAAAGGTTCCAAATTTTTCAGAAAGCTACTAGAGGACGGGCTCCTACAAAACAATAAGCAAACCAAAACAGAGAAGACATGAAATAGGAGCTCAAACTCAAGACAAAGGTGATAAGATTTTCCATGTTCTAGAATATAAAGGTAGCTCTAAATAGAACCACAAGAAGGCATACTTGTGTGCCAGCTGTAGAACACAACCAGCTCAAATTGTTGGTCAGAAGACTCTAGGAGAGATTTTTTTTTCTTTTTTCCAACATGACAATAACAGAATATTTGCTATGTTCTGAACCTCTCAAAAAGAGATGTATGCAGTCAGATGAGAATGTGAGGTTGAACTGCCAACAGATAAATAAGAAACTAAGCAAATGAAATGTAAGTATCAACTGCAGGGAAAAGACTATATAGGAAAGAAAAAAGTTATCTTGGCACCCTATTTGGCTTAGCCATGAATACACTTGTGTGTTCACAACAACATAAACACTAAATTGTCCACTTTAAAAAATCATGATAGAACTCCAGTGAAAGGTTGCAGAAGGCAAAAGATGCACCTTGACTCCAGAGGGGTAAGGATGAAGGAAAGCCAAATTTTCTTTCTTGTCGTGCAAACCTCCCAGGCAGCATGTAAAACTAGAGAATCAAGAAGTAGGCATGTAAGTGTGGTGAAAACGGCACAAAGAAATACCAGATGAATCCTTGAAAGGGCAAGCAAGAGATGAAGAGACAGAGCTGGAGTTAAGGAATGCTTTATTATATAAAAGCCTAACAGAATTTACCTGATTAAGTCATGTGCATGTATGATTTTTACAAAAAGAGGAAGAAAAAGGAAACAGTGAAGGGAGCAGAAAGAACAAATAACAGAGCAAAATGGGGAAAAAATGAAAGATGAAAAGACAAAATGGAGAAGGGATGAGGGAAGAAACGTAAAAGTGGGAAACTGTAAGTTCACAGACACCCGTACATTACGCTTGAATTATGACAGAATCCAATCAGAACTCTTAACCCTTTCTGTTTTCTAGAATGGATTCATGATAGATTATGAGGGCATTATTGCCCTATGTCCAACTCAAACAAAATACTTTCTGGGGGAAAGGAGCATTTAAAAAGAAATTATTCTCTTCAATGGAAGATTCGCTGGTCATTTGTAGAAACTACAGAAAGTCTAAGAATATTCTGTAAGAATACTTTATGTGTTCTTAACTCCTTTAAGGTAACAATAATAAAACAATTTAAAATAAAGTCATTTTATCGCCCACAGGGCAGAAAAACACAACACAATCTTGCAGCGATAAAACTGCTCACTATTTTTATGACTGGAGGAACAACAACTTTGTCTCTGTTGATGAAGCAAACGATCCAAACTCTGAGAAGCTAGAAATCCATAAGGGCGCTGGTATGTACCACTATCTGCTCACCAGGCAGGTCAGCAAAGCAATAAAAATTGGGTTTTTCTGTGAGATTATAAATTTGTATGCTGTTTTTCTTTTTAATTCACAAAAGTAAATTATTTAACATTTTTTTACATAGGAGAATTCAATAATAATGAATACACACTGAATTCAAAACACAGGACCTAAATTATTATCCATCCCTCCTTTCTAGAAAGATTTGATCTCTGTCATTTTGGATACACATAATTTTCTACATATTTAAAATGAAAAAAAAATTAAAAAACAAACAAACAAACAAAAAAAACACTGCCACTCTCAACAACTTGGTTGCTGAGTGACCTGATGTAGCTAGCATCTGGCAAGATCTCTCTCTGAGGGAGACCCCAGCAAGAAGTGTCGGGGGGGTGGGGCAGAGAGAGAGGGTGAGCCACATATAGAGGGGGGCACTTCTGTACCAATTCCACCTTAAGGACCGGAGACTGGTGATGTGGGCCTCAGCTCCTTCCCTATGAAATGAAGGAAGGGGAAAGACAGTAGCCAAGAAACTCAACCTTCAGGACTGAATTACAATTGCCAGAGATATCTTGAAGTCTGTGGATGCCTTGTTCGGAGCACTGGGACCCTCCAGCCTACAGTCTTAATTCTCAAAAGGACATCATGAGGAGAAATGGTGTCATGAATAGATGGGGCTTATTTTTTTAAAGATTTATTTATTTGAGAGAGAGAGAAAAAACCAGTGGGGGGGGGGGCAGAGGGAGAGAGAGAGAGAGAGAATCTCAAGCTGACCCCTGGCTGAGCATGGGGCCCAGCGTGGGGCTCGATCTTGCGACCCCGAGATCATGACCTGAGCCAAAACCAAGAGTCAGATGTTTAATCAAATGAGCCACCCAGACACCCCAACACGAATAGACGGAGCTTTAAAAAACAGTTTCGGGGAGATTTTTAGGGCAGTAAAACTGTGCTGTATGACACTGTAGTGCTGGAGACATGTCATCATGCCTTGGTCCAAGGCATGTACCACACTAAGTACCACACTAACAGTGGACCTTAATGTAAACTATGGGCTATAGTTAATACTGTACCAATATTGGTCTTATGAGTTGTAACAAATGTGCCACACTAACGTGAGATGTTAATAATAGGGGAAATGGTCTGGGGGGGGGGTGTCAGGTGAGTATATGGAACTCAATGTACTACCTGCTTAATTATTTTCTAAATCTAAAATTGTATTAAAAAAAAATTCCTTCAACGTAGTCTCTCCAGGATTTCTATAGGCCCCCAACCTTATTAACATACTTAGAAGACCTGATAAAAGATAAAGTCTTACATAGATTACCAATGGGCCGCCTATCACAAACATGTTTTCTTTGAATTGCAGAGTGGTTTTGGTTTTGTTTTTGTTTTAAAGAATTAGTTGTCATTAATTTAATCTCAAGAAATATTTAAAAGAGCCAGACTTTTTAAATCTCTAGTTAAAAAAAAAGAATTCAGAAATCATTCCCTAATGCAAACAGGTGGAGCTGAGTGGCCCTTACCTCTCAAACGGTAGGTCAGATTGTGTCCCCTAGTTTAACACAAGTCCTCCCCACTCCCTATTACCTTCTACAAGTTCCCTATCTGCCTGGCAACTGCAAGCTATGCATTTCATTGGCCAGGACAAAGAGCATCACCAGCAGCACATGGGTTCCTTCTAGAAATGCAAATTCTTGAGCCTCATCTCAGTCTACAGAATGTGAACTGCAGGTTCTCAAATACAGCATGTATCAGAATCCCCTGGAGGGCTTGTTACAACTCAGGTCACAGGGCTTCATCTCCCTTTCACCCCTCTCCCTAGCCTCCACCAAACCCCAGATTCTGATTCAGCAGGTCTGGGACGAGGCCTGAAAATTTCAATTTCTAACAAGCTACCAGGTAATGCTGATGCCAGGTCTAAGGACTCCATGGAGAACTTCTAGTTTCCATCTCAAGGTATGTTATAGTAAATGCCCACCTCAACTTCAACTTGTTTCCCTTCCTTACAAAAAACCAAAACAACAAAAAACAAAAAACAAAAAGCAAACAAAACTTGTCCTCTCCTCAATGTAGTTTTCTTCGTCTTGTTTGATCTGATTATGATTTTTTTTTTTTTTTTGGAGGGATTTTCCATTCTCCTGGTGGGTGGTTTTAATTCTCTGGAAATCGCTCCCAAATGGGTGAGCATTTTGTTTAGTTAGCTATTTAAAAACAATGTGGTTTTTTCTCTGTGGAAACTGGGTCATTTAAATTAATTCTTGGATTTATAATACATATAATTAGTTCCAAACAATATACAACTCTATGCTCTGTTTGGGAATATCTTGATTACACAAATGTGAAAATAATTGAACAGAATGATGGTGAGAAAAACAGCATAAAAGAATCCCCCATTTCTGATATTTTCTTGCCATTAGGCTATGAATTGTGTGACACCTAACCAAAAGTGCTTGCTGTATTTTTAATGGTTTGCCCATAGCTCAGAGTAAAGTCTGAACTATTTGTTGTTCGCTGTTGTTATATTCTGTTCCAAGGTTCATAATTTGAAAATCGACTTTGGGGACTTTTTGCTTGGTCTATTAAAATGATTCATGTTGCATTCAACATAAATTGTGCATTCACAGAGGAGGGTGAGAGCCCGTATTCACAGCATAATAACTAAAGTGAATTTTGTGCGAGCTGCAGTTTGTGGCAGCGATGTGGTATCATTTGTCTTAATTTTTCTTTGGCATTACATTAGGCGAGTGCATTTACATTTCCAGGTATGGCTAACCACTTTAAAAACTTTGTTTTTACAGCGTGAGTAAAGGGGGAATCAAATCTGCATGTTTATGTGATGTAACATCAAATAATGCCGTTTTACTGTCTGGAGTACGTGGGGATTTACATTCCATTTACCTGACTTCACAAAGGGAACTCGGGCTGATATGCAAAGTACATGAAATATTTACCACCAGTGGATCATGGGAGGCTTCTACAAGAAAAAGAGGGGGAGGAGATAATACCTTTCTGCTAGTGCTGTGTTTTTCTTTCAATAGTACAGTAACGAATTTCTTAAGTGGATTAGCCACTTAAAATTCAAATGTATCTCAAACAAAACCAAACTCCAAATAACTTAAACCAGAAGTTTAGGTCACATTTGCAGAAGAAAGTAAACATTTGAAATTTGGATGCCTATATATATATATATATATACACATACATATATATGTGTATATATATGTGTATATATACCCATCCTTTGGCTTGTTAGCTCACTAACTCCTCTGATATACACACACACACACACACACACACACATATGCTTCCTGCTCATGAAATATTTATTCTGGAGAACTGAGATGGAGTATTCCTACATTTCCATTAGTGTCACTTAAGATGCATATATGTTTGTGTACGTATTCATATATTTTTATCAGAGGAATTCTATGAATATGATGTACTGAATTCATTATTTCAGTTTGATGGAGAAAGTAAAAATAATATATCTTAAATTCTCTCTACCAGATATATTTTTAGCAATTAAACGAAGTGTCAGATAAGAGGAGATTATGGTTACTAAACTGCAGGATTGTAATGCTTAGTAATGAACCCATTATTTTTTTTCAACATGAAAATGAAATTTTGAAAATATAACACCTATACGAAATATGGTATTTTTTTTCTATGCTGCTCAGAAATGTTCAAGCGGAAAATTATAGTTGAAATGATTTTTTTGTACTTTTACACAAAGGTTACAAGCAAAACAACAAGGTTTCCAAGGATATGGTTAGAAGCATGGGCAATGGAAACAGGTCTGGGTTCACATCCAAACTTCTACATTTCTGACCCTCAGTCTCTTCGTCTGTAAAATGGGGATAATACCATTCCCTACATAACCCATGAGAATAATGTCCTCCAAGTTCTGAATGCATAGAGCAAATGGAGCGCTTCATGAATTAACACCAGTGATACTCATCAATCACAATGATCGCCATGATTATTAAAACCATAATGAAGGGGATAATTTGGGCAACTGTGGAATGATCACATCCAATCATAATGACATAGAGGAAAAGCAACAGCTCATTAGCCACCAAAAAAATTAGTTTATCAGCCCATTTAATTGAACTACCTAAATACTTGAGATAGACGAATGGATGTGCTTCTACTTGAGTGAACAGAGTGGACCCAAATCTGATGAGCTCTCAGAGTTGCTCTAATACCCATCTTTTAGCTTGTTAGCTCACTAACTCATTAAGCCCTCATGCAGCACAGACCACTCTGCCCCAGACAGCATAGAAGAAAACACCTGCCCTTGGGTTTAAGGAACTTGCGATCTATTGGAATGTTTCTTCAACTTTAACTCTCCAAAGAATTAACCAGGGAGGATTTTAGAAATGCACAATCAGACATTCTAAAACAGTACGTCCACATGGAGCCTGTAAGTCTATCTCGCTAATGAAGTGCCCAAGCTCTCTGGAAAAAGAGGTTTGGCAAACAAGATTCGTGGTGGGGGAAAGATACAACCCAGGGTGGAGGCAGGCACAAGGTAAGGCAGGGATCCAGGGGACCCAAACCTCAGTTGGCCTGGGGGACTCAAGCAAGGCTTCTCAGGGGAGAGGGTTTTGACCTGAGCCCAGACAGATAAATAAAAGCCCAACTCCCTTACAGTGCTGATGACATTCCAAACGATCTTCTTCCCCTCTAACATAGTGCGGGGGGCAGAGCTTTGGAAACAGAACACCTACTGCAAATTCTAGCTCCACTATCTCTTGGTCAATTATGTAACCTCTCTTAAGTCTTAGCCTCTGTGAGGGGCGCTGGGGTGGCTCAGTCGGTTAGACTTCAGCTCAGGTCATGATCCTGGGGTCCTCGGATTGAGCCCTGCATCGGGCTCCCTGATCAGTGGAGCGTCTGCATGTCCCTCTCCCTAAGTCCCTTCCCCTCCCCCTGCTCATGCTTAAATAAAATCTTAAGAAAAAAAGAAAGGGGGGGGATCTTAGTTTCTGTGTCTGTAAAAAGGAGATGATTATCGTAGATATCTCAAAGGTGGTTGGGAGGATAAAGCAATGTAAGCACAAGGCTAGCACACAGTAGGCAGTTTACAGAACACCAGTAATATAGACAAACTGAAGTTCATGGAATGAGGGGCATTTATGGATGAGAATATAGAATCACTAAAACTTCACTCCATTTTCATAGGCCCCTGGCATATATTCACCCATTCTATGCCCAATGCTCATGAATCCGGTACAGGAAGCAGGGACAGGCCTATCATTTCCATTTTACACTGGGCAGTCACAGAGCTGTGTCTGCATGTGTCCAGCCCATTCATATCTGCTTTCGCACACAGAAGTCAGAAGGAATGAGCAGTAACTGGTTACATGATGAAGACCGTCTCCAAGGAGTCTCATCTACGTATAAACTAGAAAAAAGGACATTGTCATGAGATTTTGTAGATTAGTATATAACTGCTTTCCTACCTGGTTATCCAACTGTTTTATTTGGACGGAGAGGGCTTATAAGTCTCCAAAAAGACCACAAATAATAAGAAATTATGGTGCTATTATCTTGGCCCATAGCTATAGTTTGGGGAACTGATAGGAGACTTCCAGCTAAACATTTTATTTAATAACAAATGCCAATAAACTCAAATATAAAACATTTTTCATGATGATTTCTGTAACTGAAAAATATTTTAATTGAAGTAAAAAGCCCTTCCAAATTTTGGACACAAACCCAAATCAAACATATTCAGGGACTGTAGGTGTTAACAATAATACAGAGTCTGAAAAAAAAATCTATATTTTAATCTTTTTGGGGGCAGAAACAAATTATCTTATTTACTACATGAATGGTTTCCTCAATTTAACGCCAATCTTTAGCGTCAACTTCCACCTGTCTGAATAAACAGGCTGCACCAGAGAAGACTAGATCATTTATATTATGAGGTAGTGTTTAAAAATAAAGTGGAGAGATTACTTTACCTATATTGAAAATAAGAATAACATGCGTATCATCCAGGCTTACAAAAACCTCATTTTATTTTCTTCTGTTTCCAGAAGGAAGTTTAAGGAGTATACATGAAGTAGTAAATTAAATTCCTCTTTGAAGGTGAATGAAAGGAGGAAGGAGAATCTTTAAATTTTACTGACACATTCAGAAAAAAGCACCCAAATGTAGTGCATACAAAGGCTGCTCCGAGTCTGATTCACACTTGGTAACCGGAATGGAACATCTTATCGATAGTGAAAGTCTCCTTCAAGACACATTAAGACTTTTTTTTTTTTTTAAGATTTTATCTATTTATTTACTTGAGAGAGAGAGAGAGAGAGAGAGAGAGAGCCCCATGCTGGGCTCAATCTCATGACCCTGAGATAATGATTTGAGCCGAAATCAAGAGTCGGATGCTTAACCAACTGAACCACCCAGGAGCCCCTAATCTGGGATATTTTATATAGTGCTTTTTTTGTGTGTAGAATCATACTGTTTTTTCTTTTTTTTTCAATTTGTAGTAAAATATGCATGGCATAAAATATACCATTTAACCATTTTAAGTGTAGAGGTCAGCGGTATTAAGGGCATTCATATAGTCCTTAGGTTTTTTTCAGTTAAAACAGCCGTATGTTAATAAAACATTGTTATTAAGTGGCAGCTTCGATTTTTAAGGAATGTTTTCAAATGCCATTTAGGCTTTAGGGATAAAAATCTGCAGAGACTGTCACCGGGGGGAAGAAAGATGCTTCACTTTTTCTGTCTGGGCCGCATGGGCAGGAAACAGTAGAGGGCTCTTGCCCGTGACTGTGTCCTCTTCCTGTGAATGAATCCAGGAAACTGCTTCTGCTTTACAGAGACTACCTTCGAGGACATTGCCAAATGCCACAGAATCCATCCGAGGAAACCGCGCCTGGGTCTTACTGCCACCGTCACATGCTCCCCCGAGAACTGCAAAGATAGGTCACGCCTGCCACAAAGCCCCAAGAACTATTTTTGCTGCTATTATGGCCTTCTGGGGAGAGGGTTGGCAGATGCTGAACTGTCACTCTTTCCAGAACCCACAAGGTGGGAGGCTGTTCTAAGAAACAACACCTTTTTTCATCCTTTTATCACGTCCTATTTCTTTCAGAGAGAGCCGTTTTCCAAGCACCCGCAGGAGAGAACTGGCTGGACTCCAGTAGCCAGAGGAGCACATTCCACCGTCTCCAGGAAACCAGAACCAAATGCTCGGCCCACCGATGCCTCGAGGTTGCAATTTCACCTTAACTATTTCTTATGATGATTAAAAATACATTGGGGACAGGCAGCTGCCCTGAGACGAGGAGGAAGCGGCGGTGCTTGCAGCGTGGAAATGGTCTGTCTTGCCTTCGGCAGCGTTTCCCGACGGGAGGCCCGGACCGGCTGGCAGGGGTCGGGTCACCTGCATTCTCAATCTAGCAGCATTCTCCATCTTCCTAGGAGCTCCAGGGCCCTGGCACTGGATTCCCCTAACTTCCTCACTGCATCTTCTTTCTGTATCTTCTTCTCTTCTGCACTGAGTGCAGCAGGCCTCCAGTAAATATCTGTTGTTTGAGCGAAGGCCTATCCCTTTAAATGCTCAGATAGGACTATTTCTGTTATCATCACCATCCTCTCATTTGCCACGAATTTGTAGAAAAGGGAAAATTCAATAACTGCCCAAGGCCACAGAGATAGAGATCTGTATTTCTCCATCCCAAACCCATGTGGTAAAGGACTGCGACTTTCCCTTTTAAGAACTTAGCCTAAAAGAGCTCATCAACCGTGTACCATGAAACCCCCCAGCAGAGCCTGGACCCACACCCAGACACCAAACTTCTGCGGTAAACGTATCAATAGTCACGTAAGACAGGTATCTGGGACAACTGAAGATCATAAACAGGTAGTCACTCAAGTTTGGCAGCCACTTGAGTCTGCCACCAACTTAAGGAACACTTTTTGGTTTGCTTCTTTTTACCGGTTTTGGATTTTTGAATCGCAGATAAGGCAGTGAGGAGCGAGTGAAATCAGGACTCCTGCAGACTGGCTGACTCCTAACCTCTTGCTCTTTTAAAGCTGCTAAGAGCTTTGCTGAAGCCCAACAAACTTTTCAAAGAATCACTTTAGATTAAATAATGTAGGCACAGTCAAGGACCTGAAAAAGACGTTAGCTATTTGCTTGCAGAAAAAAGCACCCCCACCGGACGGACCCGAGATCACTCTTTAAGTAAAGAAAACACAAGTCTGTGGCAGCTCCATGTCATGCGCAAAGACAGGGCTCCCACCGGAAGTTTCGGGGGAGGGCGCAGTGATACTCTGACTGATGGGAAGAGATGGGCCATGATTCGTACTTGCTGAGTGCTCCACGCTCTGCAAGTGTGCCTGAGTTTCATTCTTGCTGAACCTCTTGTCCTGCCCTGTGAATCGTGTCCTCTCCATCGACCCTGGGTAGCCGGTGATCAGAAAGCCCAAGGAAGATGCACCAGACCCATCACTGGGGAGGTGCAGAACAAGATGGAAGTGAGCAGGCCTTGAAAGCCTACATACTTCGCTCCCCCATCTGGACTTTTAGGGACACAAACAAATCAAGCCAGCCTGTCATATGATGACAGAGTGATTTCTTTCCCAATGTGACATATTCATTTATCATCTTTCATAAGACAGACCTGGACTATAATTTAGTCCCATTGCTACTGCTTAAATGAACTCCAGGTTTAGATGGGCTTTCAGAGATTCCTTAACATGGATTCACTGAGGGGCTCCAATGTTAAGAGGTCAGGATTTGAGCCCCGAGTGGAGGCCGGGGTGGGGTGGGGGGTGCAGTGCCCAGCACTGTGCCAAGGATCCAGGATACCAAGGATGACTATTAACTGATTGTGTTTATGATAATGCTTTTTCTTATGGCCCCCCGGACCATAAGAAAAAGCAGCAAGAGAAATTTGGTTGGAAAAGTAGGATTTTTAGATGTATTTTCCTCCTCATAGTGGGAACGTAACACCAATATTACAGTAGAATATAACCTAAAAAGCTTCAGAAATTGCCCTTACCGGAGAAAGACATTAAAAAAAAATAAAGTAAGTAGGTTTTGGCAATGAAAGTTATATCTCCCCTTTAAGTAAACTGTACCTTTAAATGTCTAAATGAAATAGTTAAGCCCATGTCAGTAGCAAACAAGAATACGAAAATTTATTAATGATAAAACAAAACATAAATCATAACTGAAACATATTCTGTGTGCCACACACTGGGCGTTACGTTCTTTCTCTAATACAACCACCCTGCTGAGATTTCCAGGTTACAAGGAAAATAAAACAAAACAAATGAGGTCAGAGGGGTTAAGGAACCTGTCCAAAGATACACAGCAAGAGGCAGTGAGGCTAGGATTTTAATATTCATATTCCTTCACTAAGCCAAGCTTCCCCTACGTGATTAGAACACTCAACTGCCTACGACTCTAAGCAGATGATAACAGCATTTTCACAGAAAGCTGTGATGGTGCGGCAGAGGAGAACAAGGAAAGGGACTGTGCCAGTTGGCATCCTGTGTACATACAACCTTGCCATGTCAGTTTCTACAACTGCGGCGCCTGGGTGGCTCAGTCGGTTAAACGTCTGCTTTTGACTTCGACTCAGGTCACGATCCTGGGGGCCTGGGATGGAGCCCCACATTGGGCTGCCACTCGGCAGGGAGTCTGCTTCTCCCTCGTCCTCTGCCCCTCCCCCCACCTGTGCTCCTGCTCCTGCGCACGCGCTTTCTCTCACTCAAAAAGATAGATAAATGAAACCTTTAAAAAGTAAAATAAAGAAGTCCCCACAACTGAGCAGATGTTGCACTTCACAGAAGGCACAGACGACACCCTCGGCTGATGTAGCTCATCGTGGTGGAGCTGTGTGGTCTCAGCAGCTGTGGCCCTCGACGCTCTGAAAGAAGAGGGCAGCATTCCCACGGTCCGAGTGGGGCTGCCGACTTCTGGAGGGACCCGAAATTCAGAGGCAGGTGGGGACTGGAATTCCACCTCCCACTTCTTGACTGTGCCGCTCCGAGCATCTCTCTGCACCGTCATGTCCTCGCCTGTAAAAAGGGCCCAGCACCTCATGGGGGGTCCCAGAACGAGAAGACACCGTGCGTGCCAAGCTCCGGCCACAGGGCCCGTGGGAAGCAAGCCATGCAGTGTGCTTAATATGATTAATTAATATGGTTAATTTTTTTTTTATCCTCCTCATCATCCAGAGCTACCGATGAATGTTCGAGTTAAGGCACAAAATCAAACAAACTTCTAACTCTGGAACCTTCTATTCCAGGGCAACGGACTTGCTTCTTTGCCTGAAAGGCTAATATATCAACAGTCACTCAGGTTACAGTCCCATGAAAAACACAGGGTGACAAAAGCCCCTTGCAGCAATCTCCAAGAAGGAGAAATAAATTAATCAAGCTGCCAAACGGAGAAGGCCGGGTTGACCTCCTTCTGATCTCATTACTTCTCTATTACCCTTTTGAAAAACATCCTCTTACAGAGATCACTAATTGAAGATTATGTGGAGGGAAACCGCACCTCTCCATCATGGTGGTAACTTTGCCTCATTTGTCATTCTAATAATTCACTTCTTTTCTTTTCTGAAGAGACAGAGACACTAATGGACTATCATCAGTTAAAAAGGCAATTTTTCCATTTAATT
Source organism: Mellivora capensis (assembly GCA_004024625.1). Classification (NCBI taxonomy): domain Eukaryota; kingdom Metazoa; phylum Chordata; class Mammalia; order Carnivora; family Mustelidae; genus Mellivora; species Mellivora capensis. The sequence goes on along the minus strand of PISX010000125.1, from coordinate 105,717 downwards.
GCACTCATTAAATACTGCAATAGAACAATTGGAAAAGCAATATTCTCAATATTTAATCATAGTATAGGAATAATGAAACATTGCTTCAAAATAAATCCCGGAATATTTATAAAGTTGTAAAAGAGCTGTTTTAACAACACCTGTGATCAGAGGCAACATATTTAAAATTAGACATGTGATTTTTCATTTCTCCTGATGAGAGCTGGTACACAGATGCACTGGGAAGGCTCGGCTTCAGATGGGCTGGCTACCCCGAACGGTTCCTCCTGGCCTTCCTTGCCACCGCAGTCGTGCGACCAGCAGAGCACTCAGGGTCTGTGACGCAGACCTGAAGCCCGTCACTCAAAGCAGTCTTTCCGCCAAACTTGGCCAATAAGTCAGAAGAATGGGCTTCTGGGCCCAGAGCAGGTCTTGCTTGTGGGTTTTCTCAGAGCAAAGACCAGCCACCACTGTTACATTCTTCACAGCTTTATTGAGATATAATTCACATCCCATACAATTCACCCATTTAAAGTGGATAATTCAATGGTTTTTGGTACATTCTCAGAGTTGTGTGTCCAACAGCATGGTCAACTTTCACATATTTTCATGACCTTTAGCTATTATCCTCCTATTCCCCTCCCCCACTGAGCCTCAGGCAACACTGATGCACTTCCTGCCTCCACAGATTTCCCTGTTCTGGGCACCTCCCGTAAATGGAGTCCTAGAATCTGTGGTCTTCTATAAGTTCTTTCATTTCGCAGGGGGTTTTTAAGGTTCATCTGTGATGTTGCACGGTCAGTGCTTCATTTCCTCTTATGACTTAATATTCCGTTGTATGGACAGACCACAGTTTATCTACCATTCGTTCACTGACAGATTTGGGGGTTGCTTCCACCTTTTGGCTGTGATAAATAATGCAGTTGCAAACCTCTGTGCACAAGTTTTCGTGTACATTTTCATTTTCCTTGGCTATAGGCCCACGTGTGTAATCGCTGGGTCAGATGGCGGCTCCCCTCCAATCATTTACGGAGCTGCTAGACTGCCTGACTGGCAAAGTGGCTGCACCATTTTCCATCCTCATCGCAGTGTACGGGGACTCCCCCTCTCCGCACCCCCGCCAACACCCATTATTGTCTGACTGTTCCCTTTCACGTCTAGACAGCAAGGTGGGCAGTGTTTAGAACCAGGGAGACACAGAGCCAGCCCTGCTCACTGCAAAGACAAAAAGCCCCGTTCCCTGGATTGTGGGAAGCTGCAGGACATGGATGAGAAGGGCCTGGGTTTGGGAGTCAGGAAGACGAAAGTTCAATCCCAGCCCTACCATTTTCTAGCCTTGTGCAAGTCCCCTAAACTAGGTGGCTTGTGAGTTCTCTTGTCTGTAATACATAGGACAAAGCCGCAGAGGGTGAAGGAAACACTGAAGGAGCAAAATGTTCCACAGAGTGCCTAGTGATTGCCAAGCATCCAGCCACTTCTGCATAAAGGGGTATCCATGATTATTTAAATTATTGGTTATAGCCTCAACACCCGTCCCTGCCATCCCAAGCCAGCCAGCCAGCACAGGTCACGCCTCAACACTCCCTAGGTATACAGGCCGCATCGCATCACGGCTTTGGGCAGGCCTCTGGTCCTTAGGATTGCACACACAGGACGCCTATCCAGCCCTGGGCCTAGTAACCTCAATAATCAATAATGTATGTGGGGCAGAAGAAAAAATACATATACAAAGAAGTGACGAGGAAAGTGCAACCTTATTTATCAAAGGCTATGTGGAACAAAAACATGTCTTCTGTATTCCCAAGAGAAAGAGTAACGAACCCACTGTCCCTTCTTTCATTCTGTGCAGGAGAAGGAAGGTCTGCAAGCTCACAACCAACTGCTGGGCATGACCCACTTTGAGAGCAGACAGCCCCCTCTTCTCTTCACTGCCTGGTGTGTTCAAACTCAGTGCCCTATTAGGCAGAAAAAGCTGAAGCTACTGGGTCTTCTGATAATACTGGCCTCATGTGCACACTACTGTTTCCTTGCTATTAACAGACGATTCCCAGAGGCACGAGGGACTGGTGACAAGAACTGTCTGTTTTATTATCTAATGTGTGAAAAGCATATGGCACCGTGTCTGGCACATAGTAGCTGCTCAGTAAGAATGTGCTGAATGAGTGAAATGAGACTGTACCATGAGTAATGCCATGGAACCATTTGGATGTTGCCCTCAACTGATGCTATCATTTCCATCAGTGCATAGAAAGCAACTTAAAAGAAACATATCCAAGGGGAAAGAAAAAAAAAAAAAAAAAGGTCATGCTTTAAGCCTCAAGACGAATCCCACAACCTCTTCTGTCCATCATACGGCCATCCCCAAGAGCCTCCTGAGGACCCCCTTAACTCTTTCTTCACATTGTTAATGTACCTTCTACCATTTCTCCATAGCAGGCATCAGCAAACACCAGCTCACCACCCAAATCCAACCCACTGCCAGTTTTTGTATGGCCTGCAAGCTAAAAATGCCTTTAACATTTTTAAATAGTTAGAAATAGATCAAAAGAAGAATATTTAGTGACATGTCAACATTATATGAAATTCAAATTTCAGTGTCCATATACAAAGGGGTTTTTTTATTAGTATTTTTTTTTTTTTGCAACACTGTCCCACCCATTCATTTACATGCTGTCTATGGTTGCTTTGTGCTAAAAGGCAGAGCTGAATGGATGTAAAAGAAACTATGACAAAGCCAAACACACTGTCTGTCTCATTATGGGAAAAGTTTGCTGACACCCATTCCATATGCCAACTTTATCTACACAGATAAAAGCACAGTGATCATTAGAGGCAGTGTCATACAGTATCAAAAGATGAATTCAAAGGACTCATTCAGAACTTCCTGGACTTGAACCATGCCTCCAACACTCTTCCATTGTCTAATGCTATAGGCAAGTGACTTAACCTGTCCAAATCCCCATTTTTCCCACCAAAAATGGGCTAATAACCATCCATGTCATGGGGTTGCTGTGAAGTTTAAAAAGTGAAAACATCCGGCATACATCGTGGCCAGAGTGAGTACTCAATAAACGCATGGCACCATGCTATCACGCTATTTCTTCAAAGGAGGAACTCCAGGAACGTAGAGCAGAGCACAAGGTTACCAAGGGAGTCAAAGACAAAATGTCATGGCCCAACCCTTCCCGTGGTGCTGGATGACATGTGGAAGGTTTGGAAGACATTGAAAACAACAGAACAACAACTATAGAATCCAGATGGATTTGGCTCATTTGCTAGTTTGCCTTGTTTGTCCTTGTCTCCCCCACAAACCCCATCCCACTGGCGGGGCAAGTGAGAAGCAAATACACAATCATCCCATTTGTATACAACAAAACTGAAACCATTTGGCTTTTTGTAAAGTTTGGAGCTAAATGTTTAGGCAAGACATTTGGGCTTGTCCGTTCGAGCTGCTGTTTGGATGCACTGATTCGACTTTGTGTTCTACCCACAACCTGCCTTTGTGGGTCTGTCACTTGCAGTATGTTTAACAAACGCTCAAAAGTGAAATCCATTTGCATCTCTCTGGTCTGAAGAACTCCTGTCCTGCAAATGTCACTGGAATCAGACACCTCCCCAGCCGCCACTCTCCGACCTCCCGATATTTAGGACTGAGCTTCAGAGCTGGAAACACAGACCATGGACCTTGGCTGAGAGGCCACGTCCTGTGAGTGCCGAAGCTAAGGCTCTGGGCGTGCGTGCGTCTGAACTGCTCTACCCTGCCACTTCCTCTCCTTTACTTTTCCATGTGTGCTGGTGTACCACTTGGGAAAATGACAGCGTAATAAGATAACAAATACATTCAAGTCCACGTGTTTAATCACTGTTAGGACATCCTTTTATGGACTGCATGTTTGGCCCCACAAGCCCACAGACACCAGACAAGGATTCCTGTGGCAGACTACGAATAGGTTTTATTTCAAGTTTTATAAGCCTTCCAATTATGTTATTCTACTCCAGCCTTTGCTAATTTTTTTTTTTTAAACACAGAACTGTGAACCTATGCTTAGGCTTCAACAACAGAAAATTGTGGGTGGGTCAGTGCTGCTGAGTCTTCAGGACTTCTGTTCCAGACAAGATGCATTTTTCATCAAAGCTTAGAAATTCCTATTTATACTAGAAATTTCAGGCACCAAACTTTTTCTCTACTTTGAAAAAACACTAAAATGTTTAGGTAATATGCAGGTTTGAGCAGTGCTGAATGTCCACATCCTTATATTCCATTTGTAAAGCTATTGGTTAAGATGTGAATACACTGTAAATAGAATGAAGCTGCAAATGACTTGGACTCTGATGGTAAATGAGACAATTAGCCTAAAATCTTTGCATTCTGGCACTCACAGCAGGACAACAGCTTCAGAAAACACAAAGTTATTTTTGTTTTCTGCAATCAAATCATGGTTTCAATTAAAGACATCTACCCCGTGCTAGTACGTGCGGGATGACATCAGAATTTTCTAAGAAAACGATTCCTCTCTCCTGTTAGACAAGGTATACCATCTTCTGCAAAACATCTGGGCCATTTGTCAATAACCAAGAGAACCAGATGGTTAGAAGCATCCAGGATACTTAAAAACATCTGGATATTTCATTCCTCATCCAGATGTCTGGCTTCCCCCACGGGCAGCCTATCTTTGGTTGAATGACTCCAAAAAAGCATCTGGCCAAGAGGTAAGTTCCCTTCAACAGTTCCTTCTCAGGATCATTACGTCTGGCAAAAGAAGCCCCCATTCTTTGGGAAATAAAGCTGCTCCTGGGATCTACCTCATCAGTATGAATTAACCGAACTACATCAGGGAGTAACTGGGAAACAAAAGGACAAATGCCAAGTTGGCCCGCGAGGTGACACAGGCTCCGCCGCGCTAGACCATCTACTGGCAGCCCACAGACACGCACACAGCCCCAGACACCAAGTCAGAGGCAGAGTTTAGCATGACAGCTCACAGAAGGTGACAGAAAAGAAGTATTTGTTGAGCGACTGTGGGTGGAATGTTTTACAACACTAGTGCACCCTTCCACTCAAAGCTCCAGGCACAATTTCAGCTGTACGTTTCCAATACTGTCATTTGTTCGCTCGGCCCACAAACATTTACTTGGCCCCTACTGTCTGCACAGTCACACACACAAGGCTGAGCCATCACTGCTGATAAGACGGGAGCAGTGGCTGCCCTCAGTTTCTGGGCTAGTTGGGAAGACAGAGATGAAACAAATGGTTTCACCCAAAGGAATATACCATTATCTATACAGATGACGAGCACTATGAAATAAAGAATGTAGTTAGAGATTGTCCTGGGAGGTCTGACTGACATCCAGAGGTCTGAGGGGGGCACTATGTGAAGTGGGGAAAGATGAGGAGTTAGCAGAGCGCATCCCGGCCAGAGTGGACGCCTGACAAGACGGCTGACGGGGAGAAGAGCCTTGCTTCCTTGTGGAACACGGATCGGAAGGAAGGCTGGCAGCGGAGGGTGGGGGTGGGACTCCAAGGGGAGAGGTCTGTGGTGCTGGAGCAGTCCTGGGTCCTAACTGTGGCGGCAGTGACATGAACCTATGCGTTGGTAAAATGGCAGAGAACTTAAGTTAGTTTTCCATGGCTGTGTGACAAAGCACCTAAACCTTCCTGGCTTAAAATAATGCAAAGTGATGATCTTATAGTTCTACACATCAAAGAGCCACCTTATAGTCAGTGGGTTAAGATAAGGATGTCAACGGGGTGGATGCCCTTCTGGTGCCTCGAAGGGGAGAATCCATCTGTTCTGCTCATGTTCTGGGGCTCATGGCACCTTCTCTCTATCTTCAAAGCCACCGGCATCTGGCTTACTCCTTTCTCAGACCGCCTTCTCTCCCGGAGTTCATCTGATTCCTTCTCCCACTTTTAATACCCTTGTAATTACACCAGGATGGCCTATTTTAAATTCGGCTGATCAGTAACCTAATTTTATTTGTGACCCTAATTCCTCCTCGCCATGTAACGCGCTGTACTCTTAGGTTCCAGGGATTATAAGGTGAAGAGCTCTGGGCAGCCATGACTCCTCCTAGCACAGAGCCACATACTCACACTGCACCAGTGCTGGGTTCCCCGGTGCGACACTCTACCATGGTTCCATGAGAGGCCGATACTTAATAGGGCGCACAACACAGGTGTGACACAGCTCAAAGCACCATATGTTCATTACCCCATCTAATCCCCACAACAAACCTACAAAGTGGGTACTATTCCCTGTTGACAGATGAGGAAATAGAATGAGAATAGATTTTATGAATTTATCCAAGGCTATCTGAATCCAAAAGGATATCTAAAGGTTGTATCCTAATATCTGTTTGTGTTTTACGGACTCAAAAGTACTTTTTAAAGATTTATTTATTTATTTATTTATTTGAGAGAGAGAGAAAGACCAAGCAAGCTCAGGGGAGGGGCAGGAGAGGGAGAGAGAGAATCTCAAGCAGACTCCCTATTGAGTGTGGAGCTTAACATGGGCCTCAATCCCACCACCCTGAGATCATGACCTGAGCTGAAACCAAGAGGTGGATGCTTAACTGACTGAGCCACCCAGGAGCCCCTGTGGACTCAAATTTTGATTAAGGGACCAAATAGATCATGTATCACAAAGCATAAGAAAGCAAATTGATGAGAATTATAACCATTAAAATAAATAAATAAAAGGCCTTAGAATACAATGACCCTAGATGGACCTTAATAGGCCACGTGAGGGGCTACATGGTGGGATTTCTCAGAAGAACCTCCCAAATAGCTCTCTTTGTCTCCTGAAAAATAACTGAGTTATAGAAGGGGTAAATATTGGAGGTAGAATAATCAATCACTATGCTTTGGGATCCACTGCTTATAAAATAACTTAGCAGTATACTAAATGTTAGCTACTTTCCTCTTCCTTCCCTTCTTCAAACCCCATGGATCCAAGAACAAATGGGGCTGTCCACTCTACTTCTTCACTCCCAAAAGGCCCCTCATGGATGCAGGACACAAAGCACCTCTTGCTCATTCCAACACTTTTGTTTTCAGTTCAGGGGAATGGAGAGTTGACCATGACCATGTCCAAAAGACAGGCAACGTGGATTCTCTCCTGAGCTGAGTCACATAAGGAAGGGGATTAGAGCTGAGTCACCCCAAGCAGCATGAAGAGACTGTCCCCTGAGTTCCTGGTCCTGGTCACCACGGGGCCCCAAATCCAAGGACGAAAGCCACATACCTAAAATGGCAGCCTGGCGTAGAGCAAAGCACTGATGTGCCAACCCCGGGCTGCCCTCTGTGGAGACTAAGCCCCAGTGCAGCTCTCCATTACACGCAACCAAGTCACATTGCAGAGTCTTGTGCTTTCCTTCTCCTAAAATTGTTCAGTCTTCTCTGTTGTTTGCACCCACAGCACTCTAAGCTATGCAACTTCTCCCTCCATAATAGAAAGCAGGAAATTCCCCTTTACTTTATGCCCTCCCCTCTCACCTCTCTCTTCCCTTTCCATGGAAACCAAAATTCTCATAGAAACTTAAACTCAGAAACAAAATAAATAAATAAATAAATAAACAAACAAAATTCCTCACAGGCCCAGGGCTCCTAAAGGATTCTGTCGCTGGTTCTGGGTACAGCAGGCACTCAATTATTAGGTCCTCTAGGAAGAAGGGATCAACTTCATGTCATCTTCTAACTCTGACTTTGAGGGACAAAATGTCTTTAACACAAAAGGGAAAGTGACTCACATCCCTTCGGTCTTTTCTAAAGGGATATTGTTAGAACCAATTTCTACTCCCGGATCTTTTGTGCTCTGGGGTAGAAGCAGGCAGCAGTCCAAACACTGCGTAACCTTTTCAGCAGCCATAAGGAAAAAGTCACTACCACTTGGTTTTTTATACCGAGGCAGAATAAAGAACATGCAAACCCAATGCATGAGGGGATTAGCAACGTCTTCCAAAGAAGAAACAGAAAATGTTTATGGGGAGTGAAAATGAATGATAATAGTTTCACTGTCCACTCTCATTTCCTAGTGGTTCAACCAAGTCCCTGGATGTCATAAACACTGAAGGGGGGATCAAAAGCTCTAATAAATCAAGGTGAGGACGTTGTGAAGGGAGCCGATGGTGAGACACACCTGCTGAGTAGCTAACTCTCTGGACACTGAGTCGACGAGCAGAGAGCAGGCTTCCAGAACCCACATATGGGCAGCCTCCAAGCACTGGGAATGCGGATTCCTCCAACTTCTTACAAGTATATGTGCATGTGTGAGTGTGCACATGCAAACACACACACACACACACACTCCCACATCCTCTCATTCTTCTCATTGAGAAGGGAAGCAATGCATTTGGCTCAGCCGTGTTGCCACTATCCTACCCTCCTAGCCAATACCTCCCCATGCTGCACCCAGGGTTTCTCCACTGAGTAGTACTAACATTTGGGGTCAGGTAATTGTTCATGCGGGGCTGTCCTGCACATTGCAGGATGTTTAGCAGGATCCCTGGCCTCTACCTGCTAGATGCCAATAGCACCCTCCAACACGCCGTAATAAAAAATTTCCCAGACATTGTCAAATGTCCCCCTGAATGGCAAAATCACCTGCCAGGGAGAAAGAAACTGGTTTACCTGAGCTGTGAGTGTTTACCCAAAACACCATCAGCACTCAAGTGTCTACAGCTGTTTACCCCAACCTTCAGCTGACAAACTCCTATTCATCCTTCCAGATCCAGCCTCAAAGTGACTTCCTTCCCAAAGCCTTCCCTGACTCCCCTATCCCTTGGAGGAGTTACACGCCCCTTTCTCCACATGCCCCCAGTGTTCTAGACTGGAGCCCTCATCCCACCCCTGGTCTACCACTTCCCAGTCCTCCCCTCTTGATTCTAAACTCCTTACAAGCAGGAAACAAGTTCACTTCATCTTTGTACCACCAGTGCTTAGCAGCGTGCCTGCGCCACAGTAGATGTTCAGTAAAGGCTTGTTAGGAAAAACAAATAACGAACGAACAAAGAGGCAGAGAGAAGTTTCAGCGGGATACATCACAGAATACAGAGCTGGTTTCGGGTAGCACAACCCCACAACTTTCAGAGCATCCTGGAAGATCACCATAGCCAAGTCCGCCACCTGTGATGGAATGGAATGCCGCAGAAGGGGGCTTACATCATCGTCACGTGACAGGCACGGGCTTCCAGAGGTTATAAACCTGGAGAGAGCAGTGGAAAAGGCAGCACAGGAATTTATAAAGCCCCATTTTCCAGACGAGTAAACTGAGATTCAGAAAGGTTAAATCCCTTGCCTAAGGCCACATCCTGGTGAAGTGAGAGCTGACAGGTTCAAGTCCAAAGCTGTCTGCCCTGTACCAACGGGCGGAGAAACGACAAAGCCCTTGGGTGAGAGCTGTCCATGCTCACAAAAGGACTGAGGGAAATATTTTCTTTGAAGCAGAAGGCTATGCTGGTAAGTGTGTGAGGAGAGGCACTCTCACTCACTGCTGGGGGTGGGGGTGGGAAGAATGGCCGCCATCCTCTTGGAAAGGAATTTGACAACATACCAAAAGGCCTTTTGATGGTCCAACCTCTGAACTGCTACCTCAGGGACTCTGACCTAACGAAACTGTCAGAGCTAAGGGGGAGGGGTCTGGAGGGCAGGGGCAGCTCAGTGTACAGACGCCACTGTCCACTGCAGTGCCGCTTAGAATAGCAACAAAGCGAAACAAAAAGTAGAACCTTCCTAAATATTCAACAGTAGGAAAAATGGTTAAATATATACAAATCCATTGCAGCAAATACCATGTTACTATTAAATACAATGTTAACAGTGCATATTAGGAGAATGTTAAGACGGGAAAATACCTATCTAGAATGTTACATGAAAACATAGCATCCGAACTTTCAGAAATGCAATCATTTATAAGTTAATTTGTAAACTGCAGGAATTAAGTAAACTATAACACAGTCACACAATGGAATACTCTACAGCCATGACAGTGAATGCGCTACGGAGGTATGCGACATTGAGCAAAAATCATCCAGTGAGGCATGTCCGCAGAACGAAGCCAGACACAGAAGAGACCTACTACCTAATTCCGTTTCTATAAGATCAAAGACAGATAAAACTGTTCTTTGCTACCCGAAGTCAGGGCACTGACTGTGTTTCCTTGGTGGGGTCGCTGGGGGTAGTGACCGAATGAAGCCAGAAGGAGGCTTCTGCGTTACGTTTTCTTTCTGGGTTCAGATCCTGATTACTCGGGTATGCTGAGTTTATCTAAGTTCATCCAACAGCAAGTACACATGATGCGCTTTTATGCATGTGGGTTATACCCTCAGAGTTTTGAAACCACAGTCACAATTCCATGGAAACAGGAAGCTGCCGCTGGGAGTTACAGAAAAGTAACTCACCACGTGAATGGTGGTTGTCTTTATATAGTGAGACCATGGCAATTGTCTTGTCACCCTTTGACTTCTGCCTCTTTTCCAAAGAACGCAATAATAAGCATTTTTATGGGGGGAGGAGTAAGCAAAGTAAGTCGGACTTAAACAAAACATTGTGTAGGATTGTATGGGCATACCAACAGTGTTGGAAGACACGTGTTTATGTGTGAGATTCATGTGTGTCTAAGTGTGTTACGTATGATGAGTATGTGCGTGCGTGCGCGCGTGCGTGTGTATGTCTCGCTCTTACCAAGAGAAGCACTGCCAGTCAAGGGGAAGGACATCCTTCTAAACCCCACAAGAGCAAAAGAAACATTCTTGCTCATTAGCAAGGCTGTGCCAACAACCTACAGAGAGACAGTTTAAAATCTTCTGAGAGGGATGCCTGGGTGGCTCAGTGGGTTAAAGCCTCTGCCTTCGGCTCAGGTCATGATCTCAGGGTCCTGGGATCGAGCCCCGCATCGGGCTCTCGGCTCAGCAGGGAGCCTGCTTCCCGCCCCCTCTCTGCCTGCCTCTCTGCCTACTTGTGATCTCTGTCTGTCAAATAAATGAATACAATCTTTAAAAAGATAAAATAAAATAAAATCTTCTGAGAATCAATAAAGAAACACAGAAAGATACATTCACAGTAAAACCTGAGAGCACATTTGCCAAAATATTGTGGGTGGGTAGTTTAGGTGATCTTTTTACTTTCTTCTCATCTGTAATTCTTTTCTTTTCTTTTTTTTTCCTTAAGTAATGGAAAGATATGTATTATTTGTACTTGAGTTACTCATCTGAAAATGGGATAATAAGAGAAAACTGAGTAATTGCACGGATTAATAAGCCCTAAACAGTGTGAGCATATACCGGTTGATATAAGCATACTTAAGAAGTGATTTTTTTACTGGTTCTTCTTTATCATATAATTATTTTAGTATTGTATAAAATTTAGTATTGTAAAATCTCAAAGAATGTAAGGTGAAAGTTTGTTCTTCCTAAAAACGATTCTACTTCTCATATCAACATCACTATTCCAGTGATTTTAGATACTAAATCTCAAAGAAAGGTAGCTGCTTTAGAGAAAGTTCTCCTTTTGCTTCACGTTTTATACTCTCTTATGTAAGAGATGGAGCAAGAAAAAGGGGAAGGGAGAAGGAGGGAGAAAGATGGAGGGGGGATAAAGCGATGGAGGAATGGATGGATGGATATATGGGTGGGTGGATGGGTGGGTGGAAGGACGGTTGGATGGATGGATGGATGGATGGATGGATGGATGGGGAGATAGGTGAGCAGATGGATGGGTGGGTAGGTGGGTGGATGGATGGATACATAAAGGCTAGAATGACACGTCCAGGAATAGTCAAGACATTCAAATGAAGGAGAAGCTCTCTGTGACAGATGCCAGAAAAATGTCCTATCCCACGCCTGGACTGACCTCCCCAGAGGGTCCCCAGCTGACCGTGAAAGTGGAAAGAAGCTGCCAGAAGAAAGTGAGGTGACACACTAAGTAAGAATGCTAGCACTAACAGCTGAGGTGGTCTTAGTCACTGGAGTCGGGCACTGGCAGCAGCAAGACAATAACTGTAGGAGTCCAGTGTTTCCAAGTGCTTCCCATTCCTTACCTGGTAAAGTTGAGCTGCAGATGAAATTAGATCTGCTAATCAGCTGACTTGAGATAGTGAGATTATCAGTCATATCTGGGTGGGCCCAAAAGAATCACAGGGACCTTAAAATGGGAGAAGGAGGCAGAGGACAGAGAACCAGGGAATGGACTTTTGAGATAAAGATTCAGCCCAAGGCTGCTTGCTTGTACACAGAGATTCGGACAGAGAAAGGGGCCACAAGCCAAAGAATGTGGGCTGCCTCTGTCATTAGAAATGCAAGGAACTAGAGTTTCCCCCAGAGCTTCCAGATGAAAGGGAGACTGCCAATACTTTGATTCTGGCCTAGTAAGACCTGCGCTGGACATCTAACTTCCAGAAGGCCATAAATTTGTTACTTTAACTCACTAAACTTGGGGTAGTGTGTTATGGCAGCCACAGAAAACGAATGCACTCAGGCTACTTATAAAAACAAATTTCATTACATTAGCAATACATGAACACATCTCCCCCTTTAAAAAACCTGCAGCAGGGCGCCTGGGTGGCTCAGGGGGTTGGGCCTCTGCCTTCGGCTCAGGTCATGATCCCAGAGTCCTGGGATCGAGTCCCGCATTGGGCTCTCTGCTCAATGGGAAGCCTGCTTCCCCCCTCTCTCTGCCTGCCTCTCTGCCTGCTTGTGATCTTTCTCCCTCTCTCTGTCAAATAAACAAATAAAATATTAAAAAAAAAAAAAAAACCTGCAGCATCTCAACAAGGCTCAGTCCCATCCCCCTGCTGCCACTCTCTGCACTGGCCCCACTTTCCACCCCTCCTACAGAAACCATGAGAATAAGTTGGGTGTGCATGCTCTCAGCCTTCTGGTCTGCATTCCTTTACATACGCATGTGAACGGGTCATACTGCACATCGATTCTTGCGGCGTGCCCAGCCAAGAAAGAGTTAACACCCATCTCCCAGGAAGGAAAACAGCTCACAAGCCCAAAGACTGCACAGGGGTCAGGGTCTGCCTGTGCTCCTGGGGTAAGGAAGTGACCGTTTCTGTACCTTTCACACACCTCCTGCCACTCATCCAATTATAAATCCTGTGTCCCGGAGCTCATGGTAGAATCTTGAGTTCCCCAAGAATGAACCTGCTCAATACTCATTGTTTGGAAGATCAGGAAAAGGATTAGTTTATACACATTGGGCCTCGTGTTTACCAAAAATCTAGCCTAACACATATACAGGGAACATGATCAACAGCAAAACAGCCAGTCCGACCATGCTTTGCTACCAAGAGATGATGAATGTCTACAAAACTGCTGGAAACTGCGCAGACCACACCCTCCTCTTCTTCTCCCCCCCCCCCCGCCCCCCAAGGATGTCTGCTGTTTTTCACAAGTCTTGTATCTGCTTCCCAAGACTTCTGGGAGACTGCTCACAAGTCATAAATTAAGTCAGACTTTTTAGAAACCCCAGGTCTTTGAAATTCCTGAAACCACATGCAGGCAGCTGGCACTTGTACACACTCAATGACCTTACTCAGCAGTTTCCACAGGGTCCCTGTGGATGCCAGGCCTGGCTCTTGTCCACAGCACCAACGAGGGAGCTCCTGCCCTTAAAGTTAGCTCCAGTTCTCCACTACTGAGGATCGCTACTCTCTGAAATTGACCTGGCTACTCTCAGGGGCTGAAACATCAAAAATGGGCTGAGACAGACATCAAGAGCTTGCAGGGTGACACCGACTCCCTTTTCATCAGTCTTGCCCTCTTGTGGGTGGAAGCCAAGTCCCAAGAGCAAGGTTAAGGCATGGAAAACCCCCATCCCAGAGAGGTGCCGATGCACTGAGATGAGTGTTCAGGGTCCAGCACATGGGGTGTACTCCACATATGCTGGGGGTGTAGCATTAAGACGACCTGGTCTAGTTAGCAGCTATGATGGGGAGTCCTTCTGATATACGGCCAAAGCCATCAATCTGTGATTTGGGCTTACGCTGAGGAGAACAAAGGAGCTCCACAAGGAGTACAATCAGCATGTGTTTGGTGTTCAGCAAAAAATAAATCCATGTGATCAACAAGCATTGTGTGTGTTAGTATGCATGGATGGGATGTGTGTGCACATGCCAAATGTTTGCCCTGTGGTGTGATACAGAACTGAGGAGGACACTTTTCTAGAAAGCCACCATTGCCGTGGTTTCTATGTGTAGCTGAAGGAAATTCATACGTAGAGGGAAACATAGCAAATCAATCAATGTTCTTATGGAAAATGCTGAATGACTTTCGTATCTATAGTGGCAAAAAAAAAATGGGTTCAACATGGTGGGACAAGGAAGTGGCTATGGATGATGATGGTGATGGTGGTGATTGATGATGGTGGAGGAAGAGAAGGAAAAGGAAGAAGGACAGGGGGAGGGGAGGGTGGGGAGTGATGATGATGTCCGTGAGGATCACAGCTCAGATAGTTACTGAAGGCTTTCTATTGCCAGACATGAACCTAAGCACTGCACACACTTCACCTAACTTAATTCTTCTAATAATCCTACCATAGGTCCCATTACTAGCCCCACATAACAGAGGGCAACACTCAGTGTGAGAAGGGTCAAGCACATGCCATGGTCCAACCAGTGGACAAGACTCAAACCCACAGCCAGCATTCATGACCATGCTGCCGTGCCCCTCTCTTCTCATTCTCCCCATCCACTCTGTTAACAGCACTGGGTAACCACACCCAGTAAAAGACAATCACCTCTCCAGACTCCCTTGCAGCTACAGGTGGCCATGTGACCCGGCTCTGGCCATCAACCTGCCAGAGGAATTCATGCAGTGAGCTGGCATGTGCCTCTTGCCCTTCACTTTCCCCTTCCTCTTGCCTAGAAAACAGATGTGACACCTCGAGGCTGAGCAGCCCCAGCCCCTGATAGCATCATGGACCCAGGATCCTAAAATGGGACTGCTTGCTTCCGGATCTCTTACAAAGAGAGAAATCTTCAGGTCTGGCTGGGAAAGCTGGGGTCTGAGTCAGGTCCTTGCTGACACAGGCACTGCGGGAAAGTGCATCCCCGGCAGTACAGATTCCACTAGAGCTCCCTTCCTAACATCAGATGCCATAGCCCAGGACACGAGGAGGTTGGAAATGAGTCGTAAAAGAGAGAATGTCTGGAAGCCTAAACTGAAGATAAGTGGGCTACTCAAAGATGCACCATACAAGTGAGTTTCACTGAGACTTGTGGGAAGAAGTAGGGTTCACTGAGAATTCTGGGAACAAGGAGGGTTCATTGGGAATTGTGGGAAGAACTGGGGTCCACTGGGAACTGTGGGAAGAACTGGGGTTTCACTGGGAATTGTGGGAAGAAGTGGGTCCACTGAGGATTATGGGAAGAAACGGGGTTCAAGTGTCTCAACTTTTTGAGCTAGAGTAAGAAATA
The DNA here is from genome assembly GCA_004024625.1 of Mellivora capensis. Classification (NCBI taxonomy): domain Eukaryota; kingdom Metazoa; phylum Chordata; class Mammalia; order Carnivora; family Mustelidae; genus Mellivora; species Mellivora capensis. The sequence continues at coordinate 90,322 of PISX010000125.1, read as the reverse complement.
TACCCTTCTGGCCACAAATGGAAGCAAGGCCAACACAATGAAATGACATTATAAACATTATGAACAGTTGAGGCTACACAGGGGGCCTGTCTCTGGGAAGTGTGCCCAGATGGACTCTAACATAGCTCTGTGGACTTCTGTGGGTACCCCGGGCAGGATTCTGAAATAGCTACTGCCACAGGGGAAAGAAAACCCTCCACAGAACCCTGATGGCCTGAGCAGCCAAGACACACCAACCAAGGGAGCCATATATGGAAAGAACCAGACTCACCCTTCTAGAACCTTCTACCATAAAATGTCCAGAGATATAAGGCATATTATTATTCCATAAAGCATTTTCCCAACTCCTTTCTACCTCATGTTTTCTTTTTTTGTCATCTGCTCCATTTTTGGACAAAGGAAAAAGAAAGAAATCATTGATTTGTTCATTACAAATGTACTTAAGCTATAAAAACATGAATTACTAACAGGTAATTCCTTTGGAAGACTTAGGTAGTGACACAAAGATGCTTCTCCACACAGTGTCTGTGGGTGGGTGTCTATATAGAAACAGCACAAACCAACTGTGGGGTATACCAACAGCAAAAGTGGACTGGCCATGTGAAGGACATCTGTGTTAGGACCTGTTCCCAATCAAAGGAAAGTAATTCTTCTTGGTGGTCCGACCACTTAACTTAAACAAAAGAACTGAGCCAACTTCCATCAATGAGCCTTTCTTCTAACCGGAAAAAAGAAAATAAAAAATGAGAGTTGGCTACTGGTTACGGCGATGATGTGCCACAAGGTTAATAATGATGGGTTTCAGGTCACTGGCAATTTCTCATTTCAAACTAACTTGAACCATCAGCCCTCAAGGGCTGGCTGTTTAATGTGGGCTGCATGGCATTCACAGTCCTTCTTGGACACCCAAGCAGTGGGTGAGCAACACTCTACCATATATCATTACTGAAAACAAGAGAAGAGCTCTTCATCCTTAAAATTAAAAAGTGCTCCTATATTCAATCTCCATGGAGGAAGACCCATAGACTTGTTCAATTCCCCAGTGACTGGAATTTGAATGGACAAGTGGCTCATCAACTCATGGGAACAGGGCTCTATCTTCAGAGGGAACTGAGGAGGAAAAAATTCTAAATTTCCCAGCAGTGATTCCGAAGACTCCTAAGCTTTTTCTTCTGTCACTTCTTCTCAAATACACATCTCAATTCTAAATAGCCCAAGGACTCATACAGAGAATACATGGCTTTTTCCTCTTGGTATTATGAGAGCAATATGGAGGGACAGAAGCATGAATGGGTAAAACCGCTTCAACTGAGAAGGGGAACAATAAAGAGTGGTAGAAAGGATGGAAAACTAGAAACCACATGACCTGATACTCGGCTCAAGCCAACTGATGCTCCTACCTCCAGTCTTCACTTCCAAGGAGAAAAGCAGATTTTATATGAAATCTCTCAATTTGTGTGTCTTAGCAATTTTTTAAATTCGTGTGCAGGGAAAACAAAGTATGTCTGCTAGTAAGCAACATCTACTGTGCAGAGAAACATCTCACTGGGTTTTCTCCTCTGGTCATCACACCCAAGCTCTGGCTTATCCCTGGGCTGAGCCAAGGAAAGGGTGAAAAAAGGAGAAGGGGTGGGAGGAAAGTCTGGGAGCTGAAGGTTAATCCTAAGACTTAAAGAGTTTTGTAAGTGATATATTTGCCTGTCAAATTCATGGCCCCAGAAGGATGATAAACACACTCAAAAACCTCATCTAATTTTAGAGTCAGTTACTTTGACGCATGAACCAAACTTATAGGCATATCAGTCCCCTCTCTGTGACAAAGGCTATGGCAAACCCTCTCCCCCATGAACGATGGAGATGAAGGGCTCAGTTCTGCCATGCTGCATGGCATCTGTGGGGCAAGAGGTGTGTTTGTCCCCCCGTGCCCCGTGTTTCCCAGATGAGCTCTCAGTGACAAGCGGCAGTCCTGATCTCTGCTCCTTGTCTCTCTTGCACTCTATTTATGGGCAAGTAGTCCTGAGGTCTTGGAGAGTTTGATTCTTAACTTAAGATTTGAATCTTTTTTTCCACAACTTTTTTTTTTTTTTTTTTTGGTCTTAGTGGCTGTAGCACAGAGCCCTGGGAAACTTATTCTGCTGGAGAGAAATACAGCATTCTCCCACAATTCTAATTAAAGGATTTTTTTTTTCTCTCCTCCCAAGTTTCCCCAAAGGAAATCCTTCTCAAAGCCAATCTCAGCTGGGCCAGAAGTCAAAACCAGATTTACAAAGGTACAACAAAATGCACAGCAAATCAGGTTTCCGTAGCAACATAAAAGTACGAAACAATAAAGAAAAGCCTCACTTGCTTTAAAAGGAAATCAGCAGTTTCCACAGCATTCAGACAGGAACCTTCCCTTTCACCCCAAGGCCCCCCAAAAACTCAATTTAAAGCAGACGAGAAAGCTGTAATACCAAATTTCATGTGTGAAACCTTGACTGACTGCAGCTTGATTGAGAACAAAGATCTGTGAAAGACATTTTGAGGATAACTGGATAAATCTGGGTATGGCTATGTATTATTTTATGTTTATGGAGGGAGGGACAGAGGGAGAGAAGCTTCAAGCAGATGACCCGGTGAGTGTGGAGACTGACACGGGGCTCGACCTCACGACCCCGAGATCATGACCTGAGCTGAAATCAACAGTCAGATGGTTAACCGACTGAGCCACCCAGGCGCCCCATTCACCCAGTAAACTATCACACTCACTGAAGAGGGCATTATTCTGGGCACTTGGGAAAATGTCCTTCTGCAGCACGGGGCCCCTGCCTTATAAACACCCACACCCTACAAGTTATGCGCTGGTATAAAGGACAGATCCCTAAGAGCTGCCCCCAAAAGGGTCAACTTCTAAAAATGGTCTCCAATCATTATATCTCAGTGACAGGAGAAAAAATGTTATCTTGATAGTAAAGGATTTAAATTTATTGCATGGCTGAAAATGGTTAGTGAAGTGAAATGATAAAGTAATGAATCATTTCCTAAAAAAAAAAAAAAAAAAAAAGTTGAGCTGTTAGTAAGGCCACTGCACGAAGAACTATTTAGAGATGTCAGAAGAAAGAAAAAAAAAAAGAAAGTTATGAAGCCTGCCCAGGAAATTACTGCTAAATGTATATACTCTCTAGATTAAATTAGTTTTTCAAAAGAAGAGAAAACTAAACAGACTTCATGATTACTGCTGGAAAAAATGAAGCTGTCTTCTAATTTCTATTCAATTCCTTCTGGTTTCAGCACTATCCCCCAACAGTAACTTAACAATCTGTGCTTCTCAGAGCTGCCCTCAGACGCAGCTCCCACAGATGAGCCTAACCTGGCCACAGGCCTTTGGGACTTCTCTGTCTGGATTCTGGGAGACGGTTCCTGCCTGATCTCGCCACACTGTGGTTGGGACAACTTGACCCAAAACCTTGGCTCAAGCTCTTAGATTACAGCACTGATGACCTGCTTGATCAGAACTGGGATTTCCAGCCACAGCTCAACAAACAGGGAAGAAACCAGGGCATCGCAAACTGATTCTGTGTGTTGGTTCGTACTTTCGTGCCCCGTTATTCATTCTTCTTGGTTGTTTTTATAATAAATGTAGGCAACAGGGTCCACTATCATCAAGGGATGGAGAACATATGCTTACTTAAGAGACTCTGAGGGTGAGCAGATGCCAGGTGTCGAGGGAGGAAGAGCTCACTTCCGGGACTGCAGAACAAGAAGCTGGCTCTCACTTTCAATCAACTGTGCTACCTAAGACAGGCCACTCCATGCCAGCCACTGGGCTTTACCGTGGCATTCAAAATCCTCCAGAAAAGAGGCTTTCTGAGAGTCATTCCTCTGGGTTCTCGGACACTGGTAAAGATGTGGTTCCATTCCCCCCCACCCCCGATCTTCGAGATTCACTATTTAAACCAAATTCGGAACATTTTCCCAAATAAGTATCTCCTGAGCTCCTAGCAAAGTAGTATGCTGGCTGCCACAAAGCTCATCTTTTCTGGTATAAAGCTTTATCAAAAGAAAGAGGAGATGGAAGCATGGGAGGAAGATAAAGGGTAAGAAAGGTAAGAATAGCAGTAAGAGAGGCTGACATTGATGGACTATTTACTATATCCCAGAGACAGTATCAAACAATTTACATGTATTACTTTGTTCCTTTCTCACAATCTAGAAGGCAGAGACTGCTACTAATCCCATTTTATAGGTGGGAAAACTGAGCCACATAATGATCAAACTAATTTTCCCAGATCACACAGTAAGGGGCAGAGCAAGGATTCAAACACAAGTCTATCTAAATCTGGAAATCCTGGAGTCTTTGCTCTGTCACAGGTGGCCTTCCATGATGTTCTTTTGAGGAAAGACCTCTTCTCATGTCATAGCTTGGCATCTTGCCTAGGCATTATGGCTCAGCTCTGTAAGCCACTGTGATCACACAGGATGAGAAGCATGGCTTCTTCTCCAGAACTCCCACATAGCTTCCTTGTACCTTGTCTGAGGTCTTTAAAGCAACAATCTTATGCCTCCTACTGGATTATAAGAACAGGTGCCAAGACTTTCGTATTTCCTTGCACATAACCCAGATTATGGATTGAAAATTAATGCCGCACTGCATCATCCCAATAGCCTGTCACTGACAGAGGTATCAAGCCATGGTTTATGGAAGGACTGAGCTTTTTTAGTAGCTAAAAAGAAAAAGAAAATTGCATTGGTTCCATAAACATTTATTCAGTCCATAATATGTTTGAGTTCCTTAGACTCCCACAGTCTACTTGAAATTGTCATATTGCCTCTTAGGAGGAAACTAAATGGTATATCTTTTTGGCATCAGATGGAAATCACTTCTTAATAGGGTTCTACAAACGACAACCTTAAGGTGCTTCCTCCAAACTCGTGCCCCCGAAGTTGGGGGGATGCTGTTGCAAGGCTCCCTCCATGATGCCGTAATTACCAGAAAATGGAAAAATCCAAGAAACAGAGGGGCCGTAGAGCAGGGTTCAGGGACTGAGGGCAACTGTTGATCCATGCAAAGATCAAAGCTGTGCAGAAACCATTCTCAGGTTTACACAGCTGCATGCTCTGTGCGAGAGCCGTAAAACAAACATAATCTGGACGGGAGGGAAAGGTCTGTGATTGGAAGCGTGTGGGTGTCAATGACTGCCCAGGACATCAAATGAACCAGGAAGCCAGAGAGCCACCTCACTCCGGGGCTAGAAAAAGAACCTTGTACTCTTTTCCAATCCAGGACATATTTTTATTGGGCCAAAAATTTACCAATTCAGCCTTCTAAAGCATAATAAGAAAGAGGGAAGAGAATCATTAGCAAATATGCAAAAAAAGTTCTTGAATTTAATAAACACCACCACCAAAAAAACAGAAAGTGAATTGGTCAAATCTTAATAACCTGGGGACGAGCAACTCCCTGCTCCAGCTCGTCTTGTTGAGTTGCTGTATACAACATCGGAACGAGACCCAGAGCTCTCAGAACTCCTTTAGGTGCATAAATTCCTAAACTAAATAATAACAAAGCCATATGTTACCGTGTTTTTAGGTATGAATTGCTGTACAATGCACAAACACAACAGCAGCTCCCTGCTATCATTTGGATTCATTAAAAATAAAATCATCTCATAAGCTTGCAAAGCTGATTTTTATTTTTTATTTTTTTGTACTACAAAACTTTCATATTTCCCCTGTGTAGAGAAGTATAATTTCTTTACGTGGTTGTTCTCAATGTCCTGAACTTGATATACATGTAATATTGGGAAATGAAAATAATATATACATATATATATATATGAATTCCTCATTTTGTGTATTAGAAAACAATATGTTTTGCTCATTAAAGGTGCCAATATAAAGGCTATAAACCATGAAATTACCTTTGAGCCCTTCTTGAAATAACCAGTTCACAAACAAATGATCCATGCAAAAAAGGCAAGGGGAGATTACAATAATAAGACTAAGTTACATTTTCATTTCAGGATCTTTTTTAATGGAGAAAAGTACTATTACTGCAAAACCAACGTCTACAGCAGGTACATCCAGTTTACATAGGCAACACTTGAACAAAATAAGTTCAAAGAAGGGCTTTCCATATTTTCCAAATGGGATGCCGAACTCCTAATTACAACACATTATCTCAATAAAACAATCTTACTCTTGGTTTTCCCACTTCATAGGACTGATTTAAAAGCAATGATGGCAAAAACACTTTACTAAAATAACTCTGATGTTTCTTATACTCAGAAAGCAAGACTCTACCCCGCTGATGACCGACAGAGTTGTCCATGGCAGGAGTCTTCTCCCACGAGTCAATGTTCTGAAGCTGAAGTGAGCAGAGTCCTTACTTCATGTGATCCCCAAACAAGCATCATCGTCACCTGGGAAACTGCTAGGCATGCAGATCTTTGGGCCCCACTCCAGCTGTTCTAAATCAGCAACTCTATGTGAAGCCCCATGATGTGTGTTCCAGCAGCCTCCAGGGGATCCTGGGGTGTGCTCAAGTTTGGGAACCAATGCCTCAGTCTGATAAGGTTACTAAACCAGGCTTGAGATGATGATGTCATCTCCTTTCAGACTCTGCATATGGTCTTCAGTGCTTCCTGCCCTGCCGCTCTTCACTCTCCAATGGCCGGACCGTCCATATTCAAAAAACAACCTCCAAGGCAAGTGATTTGCACATTTTGTCTGGATGAGTCCTTTTCGCCCTCTCCACTCTAGCATATATCAGCAGTGAAGCTGTAGATGATACTTGGCTCTTGCCAAGAAGACATGGGACTCCTGAACTTCCTCCAAGTTCTAACCACTGCCTTGTGGTACCCCCACAGAAATCCGGAAATAGGCCAGGATGAGTGTGTCCTGGGCAGAGGAGTGATTCACACTTGTGAGCAAGGGCCACCAGCTCGTCTTAGACCTTTCTGTGTGAGCCCCAAGTAGAAAGTCACCTGTCTCCCTTAAGCCAGATCTTGTTCTTGACTCATTCATTCATTTGTTCATTTAACTGGTCGTTCACACAGTCATGAAACAAACAATGAACAAGCTTTTATTTCTTTCGTTTGTTTTCTTTTTTGCTTTATGGGAATGCAAAGCTGCATTAGATCACTCCAAACTTCTCAGAGTGCATAATCTCGTGGGGAACACACATAGTATACAAGTAGATGAGCATAATACAGTGAGGTAAGTATAAAATGGAAATCTACATAAGGAACATAAGGAATGAATGATTGAAGAACTACTTTTTTGGCAGGAGGGAGTCAGTCACACACATGCCAGAACTGAATCTTACAGAACCAGTAGAAACCAGCAAGGCTGGAGAAGAGAGATGGGTGAGTTCCAGGCAGTGCCAGACCATGAGCAACAACCCTGATGAGGGAAGGGACTTCCTCACTGCAAGCCCTTGAAGGCAAGAAGTCTTCCTCAGTATCTACGTCCTAATCCACTGGGCTTGGCACAGAGATGTTGAGTGAAGTCCAGACAACACGAAACTGGACAAAGGGTAGGGAACTCACCAGAGGAAGCCAACTCCTGAGGCAGGAAGAACACATGTGGCTCCGTTTGAGTGATGCGGACAAGGAGACAGGGCAGCTGAGCTCCCCATGGATCAGCAGCAGGGCAAAGGACTTGTGGAAGGCAGAAAGTCACTCAGGACCCTGTAGGGAGCCTGGTTGCTTACATGTGAACGGATCCCAAGGAAGGTTATGAAACACCTTTAGGAGGGTCTGAATGACAACACAGACTTTTCTGTGCTTGGATAAGATCCTGCCAGCACTGACCAGACCAGGCTGGAGCCCAAACTACTCAGTTAAAGGCTTCTACTCTGTGACCTATTTAATAATTTTCCCCAGCATGGGATGAGGAACAATGTCCAGCTGCCCTAGTCCTACTCAGAGAAAGGGACAACTCCCAGAGATCCCAGAACCACTGTAAGGAAGAGGAAAAGAGAAAGGAAGGGAGGACACAAAACCCGGCAATATGGTGCTGGGCTGTCACAGGACATACACGAGAGAGGAGGGTACCCTCTCTCCAGATTTCTGCTTCTTTTTTTTTTTTTTAAAGATTTTATTTATTTATTTGACAGAGAGAGATCACAAGTAGGCAGAGAGGCAGGCAGAGAGAGAGGGAAGAAGCAGGATCCCTGCTGAGCAGAGAGCCCGATGCGGGGCTTGATCCCAGGACCCTGGGATCATGACCTGAGCCGAAAGCAGAGGTTTAACCCACTGAGCCATCCAGGCGCCCCCAGATTTCTGCTTCTTAAGAAGCCTGGACTCAGTTACAGGAGTGGCAGGAAAGGGGACAAGAGGACGAAGCTTTCCTGCCTCCTGAGTATTCACCTGATGGCTCCTAGGGAGATTTGCCAATGTTCTTCTGAATCCTTGCAGCAACACTAAGAGGTAGGTGTGCTATCCCTGTCTTGCTGCTGAGTTAACCGGTGGCTCAAAGAGGTGAGGGCACTTGCCTGGGGCCACACAGCTAGTAAGTGTAAGATGGAAGGTGTACGCTCCGGTCCAACACCAAAGTCTGGGGTGGACCCCCCTGAGCCAGACTCCGGGTACAAAGGCTGAGGCTGAAGCAGCTGCCAAGCCAGGAGCAAGAGACCAGAAAGAAACAGTGACTTTCCAGGGTCCCCATGAGATGGGAGGGGGGAAGGTGTCTTCATGAGGCTCTAGAATTTTCTACCTTCTTGGCAGAAAATCCCTGGCCTCCATCACTGGCCCAAGAATTCTGAATTGCAACCCTCACCCTTCTAAGTCATCCGTGAAAACCTTACCAAGTACTCTGACAAGGTGCACGTTCAGCTCTGCAACCGAGATCTGTCTGAATCCACTTGGCTCTTCTATGAATCCTGCCAAATACTTGAGGGTAAGGGCAGCACATTTCAACTTTATGGAATTTCCTGCCATATTCTGCAGTTCCAGAATTGCTCCATCACATAAATAAATTTGAGAAGAACTTTCTTCTTTTTTTAATGATACAGAACATAGTCTTTTTCAGTAAATCCTAATTTAAAGCATTCTAAGTCCAAAAGATAATTATTTGGACCATATAAATACTGCATGTGGGTGTAATATGGATTGCATGCAGAGCCATAAAAAAAAATACTTGGCTCTGTTATTTTCTTAAAATTGCTGTGTTGTTGCCATTTTTATTGGGTTAATTAAAAGACCATAAAAATCAATTCAAACATGTTTGGAAACAGATTTTCTAATTTTATAAACTGTGTTCAGTCGGTTAGGCCACAGATAAAATAACAGACATCTCTGTATGCACAGCTTTGGTGTGGTCGTTCATGCATGTATGCATTCATTCATTCATCCATCCGACCCAAATCCTCTACTCTGGCCCCAGCACTGAAACAGGAGTGGCACCTGTTCATGATCATAGCATCCATCTTCTGCAATTTTTTCCTATCAAGGACCAGAAAGTAATATTTTCCGCTTTGAGGGCCACGGTATCACTGCTTCAACTACTGAACTATGCCCCAAGAACAGAAAAGCACACTTAGACGATACCTTAAACAGATGAGTGTGGTATACTTCAAATCTATTTATAGATGTTATAAATTGAATTTCATATATTCTCATGTTTCATGAAATATTATATTTCTTTGGATTCTTTTCTTCAACCGTTTAAAAATGAAGACCAGGGACGCCTGGGTGGCTCAGTTGGTTAAGCGGCTGCCTTTGGCTCAGGTCATGATCCCAGCATGATCAACTGGGGTTGAGTCCCACATCGGGCTCCTTGCTCGGCAGGGAGCCTGCTTCTCCCTCTGCCTCTGCCTGCCACTCTGCCTGTGCTCGCTCACTCTCTCTCCCCCTCTCTCTCTGACAAATAAATAAATTTTTAAAAAAATTAAAAAAAAAATGAAGACCATCCTCAGGCTATACAAAACCAGAGGGCTCACAGACACTGGTTTATATGGTCACACAGGGAAAGATACCATGGTATGGCTGACCCAGCAGCCCCCAAGAAAATGCTGGGATTCTCAGCTGCTAAGTCCAGGGGGCTACCAGTCTACCATGTCAATCCTAACGGCCCGGCTAAAGGGGAGAAAAGAGAAACTCTCTCCCTCAGCTGGCGGTCATCAGACCTCTCTGCTCATTTCAAAGATGGCTTCTTGCCCAGTTCCAAGCAGTGGTCTTTGGTGACTCTCCCGGCTCCCTTGTGGCCTTGGCAATTTGCTCCAAACTTGATAAAGTGCTAATTTTGCTTTTTACAGCCGTTGTATAACTTTGAAAAAAAGCCAAGCCAATCCTTTCTGAAAATCTGAAAAAACCTTAGCCCACAGACTGAAACCTGGGGATCCCAGTTACAACCAGACAGTAATTTTCATGGTCAACTTCTACAACTGTCCCAACAGTGGTCTCCAACGGAAACAATGAGAAGCCTCTGTGTTATTCCCAGGTCCCTTGCCCTGCTTCAATTGCTGAATGTCAGTCCCAGACAGCTCAGTTATAACGACAGAAACAACGTAGTTCATGCAAGTGGCCTTCAGTGGGCAAATGTTCAAGCACATTAAGGTTTTAATATAATTATAATTATAGAACATGTTCTACCAATTAACCACAAATATGCTGTTTATCTGAAAGGCTGCCAACACTGTGAACTGCAGTCAAAATAACATTAGGCTGTGGTCCTTAAGCAAAGAATACACACTGAATCAAAAGAGAGAACAGAAGGAAAAGGCCAAAATAAATATTTTATCTGATATTTTATGAATATCTCCTCAAATGCCAGATTAAAATATGTCATCTCAACTTCCCATATATTTACTTGATGAAATCAGATTAAGTGAGTTCATGACACTGTTGAAAAACATCATAAACCAGAGCAAGAAGGAGAGAGAGAGGGAGAAAGAGAGAGAAAAGTGTATTTTGTAAATCTTGGCAGTCAAGCGTCCCCTTAAGCTAGCGTTAAGGGTAACGTAAATAAGAAAAGGCAATTAGAACATGTCATATTTTTAAAGCATTCAGAAACTTCTCCTTGCTCCTTATTCCTTGCTTAGCTACAGCCTATAGGAGTTTAAGCAAAATTAAACTTTGCCTTAGCAACTAAAGAAGATAAGCCTTCTTCTAACTTTCCTCTGAGAAAGAATTAAAAAAAAAACACACTAGTTGTACAATTTGTATTACACAATTTGTACTGCTGTAAAAGCATATTTTCAAAAGTGCTCCCTAAATAATTAAGCTGCTCCTTTTACCATACTTCCTATATTACAGAAGTCATTTTCCCACCAAGAATCAATAAGTCATTCCTCACGCCAGTCATTTTTCTCCATTTAACGGAATGGACTAAAGTCCGACACTGCAAGTTACATTACCTTTGAATTATGTGTGTAATTTAAAATTCAAAGTACTACACTAAGGAGCTTTTTAGACTGACCACTCTACACTCTCCTCATAAATATGGTCCCTTGCAGACCCTTCTGACGGATTTACAGAACAACAGGAGTTTGAACCGGTGAAGCCGTAAGCCCGGCAGGAAAGCCGCGGTCTGTAACAATGCCACGGGAACAATTCTCTTTTCAGAGGAAGCGCAGGGCAAACTGTCATACATCATTCACCAGGAAACGACTCTGTGTTCGGAGATGAATGGGAAGGCCATTCAGAAGCATCTTCACTTTAATTACAAATAAACACGCGGGCAGATATTGACGTGTCTGGCCGGAGAGTGCTCCCTAAGTAAAAGCTGCCAGTCTGATTTCTTTTTCGTTTGAACAGACCCAAGTCCTCGGATAACATTTTAAATCGGAGAAACCCAAAACAGGGATGTACCAAAAGAAACTCTTCTTCATCGATGAGACAAATCACAGGGAGGAGGGAAAAAAACCAGAGAGATCAATAAATGAAAATGTGTATGAGGGTGTACGCACAGCAAATCATTTTAAAGAATTAATAAAAGTGACTTGAAAGGCTTATAACTGAATTCATGGGCTGATACGGCTCCTGATTACAAATGAAATACAATCACTTCCTTCTTCAGAAAAATAAAAATAAAGCGAGTATTAAAATTCTCTGTGCATACTGTCCAGTTTGTGACAGGCTGACTCACACTGAGGGTTGGGAAAACTTTTAAAAAACACCTGTCAAGTGAAGAGCGTATCTCTCAGTAGTGCGGGTTACTTTATTCAGCTGGCCTCCTCAGAGGAACCAGACACCCCTCCCCCGACCCTCACTCCCAGCTAATGTGGAAGAAGATGAGACTTCCCTACATTGTCCTTTTGGATACTGGTTATTTAGAAAACAATAGGTTTGATTTGAGAATTGGGATGTGCATCTAAACTGGGATCCCTTGTGCTTCTCTTCGTTCCTAAAGTGACTCATTTACCGTTCTGGGAATCTGGGGGTCCCTGTCAACTTCACCCCAGGGACACTGAAGCCCACTCCTCAGGAAGGCCCTAACTTGGATCCCCACGGTGGAAGGTTTCTCAGACCATTTCATCGAAAAAGCTGCCACTCTGTTCATCCCCACTCCCAGTAGCCTAACAACCTTTTTCTCCCCCCTTTTTTCATTAGTAAGTAATTCTGGTGACTGTACACGTTTCCTGATGTGGAACAATCTTAGACCACTGGAGCCTTACTAAATCACTCTAGGACGTGCCTTCTTTGGGTCATCAAAAATAAACTTTCCTGCCTAGGTTTTATTCTTGCTAATTTAGCATTCCCAAGACAAATCACTTAAAAACGCCTTAAAAAATCATTAGCTCTCATTTATTGCACTTTAACATCAGCATGGCCTGAAGCACGGGAACAAACAGACTGGCAAAGTCCCGCTGCCAGCACCAGGTAGAGCCCTCCCTTCCAGCGCCCTGCCTTCCCAGCAAGATTTCACTCAGACCCGCCTTCAGCTGCCTTTCAGCCAGGACCCTGGCTCTCTCACTCTCTCTCCCAGCTGCCGTGGCGCCTTGTGTTACTGAGAATTTGTGAGAAAAGCAGAACCTTCCCGCTGGGTGTTAGTTTTGCATGGCAACACTCAACAATCTCAAATTGTGAGACCCCCAAGGACAATTTTTCTTTCTTCCTATATTTGTCTGGATTTCTTCCCACTGGAAAAATGCGGCAACCTCCACCCAATTGATGGATACTTGCTGGTAAAATACTAGATCTGAGCAACTGTGCCCTGATACAGTCTATGAGTTACAGTCCAACGTGGTTAGTTCAAATAGAAGGAAATTTCATCTAAGGGAACTGATATTCTGGGAGTTTTCTCTCCCCGAAGGATTACATCTAGGGAAGTAAAACTTACAAAAAGAGATGTTGCAAATTTATCAGGCATCTCTAGGATAGAGAGGGTCAGTATGATTGTTCTGGCAAAATGATCGTGTAGAAGGATGCATTACTGATGAAAGATGGACAGGAAATATATTCTTCTCCTCTGATAAAAACAAAATACTGCACTGTGAACAGGCTTGTCGTTTCCAAACACATCATATTTTTTTTAAGATTTTATTTATTTATTTGACAGAGATCACAAGTAGGCAGAGAGGCAGGCAGAGAGAGGAGGAAGCAGGCTCCCCGCTGAGCAGAGAGCCCGATGCGGGGCTCGATCCCAGGACCCTGGGATCATGACCTGAGCTGAAGGCAGAGGCTTTAACCCACTGAGCCACCCAGGCGCCCCTCCAAACACATCATATTAAAACGACAACCACAACCATAGCCCCACAACAAAAATGAGACCAACTGAGATCCAATTGCTATGGGCTAACATTACTTTTATTGCCATAAGGCACTGGCCCTCATCAGAGCCTTCAAACATTTCCCTCAGTCATTCATCCTATGACTTGGTAATAAAATGCATATATGTATAAGCTGCTTAAAAAAAAAAAAGGTAAACTCAAATAATTAGATGTACCGTCTCCTGCCAACTGACCATATATTGTTCAGGTTTTTCCTGCCATATTAAATATAAATTTAAAAGGAGTTCCTTTTTTTCATTAAAAAAAAAAAAAAGCAGACTGTAATTGGAGACAGCCATACAAAGTGTCTTGAATACAGCAGGCTTTCAAAAACTGATTGTTTCAACTGCACAGTTAAAAAACATTCACTAGGAATGGCTGAATAACAAAGGAAAAAAGTTAGTTAAATCTTAAAGACGTGTTTTCTTAAAGGGTTTCTCCAAAACAGCTTCACTATAAACATCTCCTTTTGGATGACACAATAAACCTGATAGAAACAGCTTCAGCCCAAACTTAGGAGAGACAGGCTATGCTAGTTTCTTTGGACTTTTAAAAAATATGCTGTCAAGGGGGTTGCCTGGACTCGGACTCTCAGTCAGTAGAGCATTAGACTCTTGGTCTCAGGGTCATGAATTTGATACCCACATTGGGTGTGGAGCCTACTTAAAAAATAAAATAAAACTGGGGCATCTGGGTGGCTTAGTCAGTTAAGCATCTGACTCAATTTTAGTTTAGGTCATGATCTCACAGTAGGGAGATCGAGCCCCACATCGGGCTCTGCAACGATGGTGGAATCTGCTTGGGATTCTCTCTGTCCCTTTCCCTCTGACCTCCCACCCCCCAAAAGACAAAAATAAATAAATAAAAATAAATCAAAAAAATAAAATCTTAAAAAACATGCTCTCAATCTAACACTTCTTTTCATGCCTTTTGCAGATAATTACTACCTAATGTAATAATTAAAATAAAAATAGAAAAAAAAAGATCTGAAACCTAGTTCAGTGAAATTATCCAAAACATCGGATATTTATCAGAAATCTCTAATCTTTTCTTCAAAGATGAAAACTTTGAATGACAAGGAACTTACTAACTCAAAATCAGATGGCCCTCTTGGTCTCTGCTTTGGCCCCTGTATTTTGACTGAGCCAGTCCCTAGCTAAGCCACTGGAAAGAGAGCCCACTCCAAGCCCTTAAAATACTGTAGACACAGAGAGAGGAAGCAGCAATCATGTGACATCTAAGAGACAATAGCACATACTACTGCTTTGTTAAATGGTGACACAGTTCCTTCTGAATGGAGTCTCTCTCTAGACCGGGTGGGGCGGGGGTAGGTGTCGAAGTTACGAATACTGTTTCTAACTCCAGAAAAGAGAATTCCCTATTGACCAAGACAAAGGATTCAAAGTGAGCTTGATACCTGGTTAAAGACCATGCTTTAACTACCTGAGCTAATAGATCCTCTTGACAGATGTCAAAATGTAAGAAGAGTCCTATGCTGCTTAGGCAATTAGAAATTATTGAGTTTCAAAAGAAAAAAACAAAAAAACAAAAAACAGAAGAGCTAAACTGTCTGAAGCATCCAGTCTCCTTCGCCAAAATGGAGAATTTTGTTTTATTTCATTTTTCCTTACAGAGTGAACGGCCGGTTCCCACGTGTTTTCAAAATTTCATGTTGTTGTTGTGAATGCCAAGATCAGGACTACTGTATCTTGTCCCATTACATCACCCAACGGCTGACTCTGGCCCAGTGATCTTTGTCATTCTGACAAGGCGGAGCATGACCCCAGTGGGGCAGTGACATAAGAGGATGGGTGTCCAACATGACAAGGGCCATCAAATGAAACAGACTTTCTAACTTGAAAAAAACAAACAACAACAACAACAAAAAACTTTCTTCCCTAAATAAAGGAGAGATTAACTATGACTATCTCAAGTGGTCATGAAACTAATCTATCTTTAGGATAACAGTAGAAACAACTTAATTTTTTTTCTATGACACTCACAGAGTCATAATTATGGTGGCCTCATTGGTATGGAGCGTGCAATTAATAAGCTATTCACTGACTCTTTTTTTTATTTGTTTTATTTTGCTGTTACTCTTACACATTAAAAGTCTGCCCAAATGTATTGCTTATAAATCATACAAAAACACATCAATTAAAGCCACAGTTATGTTTTCTTTTTTAGGAAGAGGGAAAAAAATCAAGTTCTAGAATCCAAGTTTCACGTTTTACTTAATTATGAACAAAGACATCATGTATTATTTTTCTGTATCCACGAGAGACAGGCAGACTACAATTTTTATTGCATGTTAAGTTTTCATTGGATCACAATATTATTAAGCTTTAAATCAGAGGATTGGTTCCTTCAGCTAAGTCTAACAATACTAGAAAGTAAAAGGCAAAAAAAAAAAAAAAAAAAAAAAACCACCTCATCTGGGGCTGTAATATTTGCTGAAAAAAATCTACTTCAAAACATTAATCAAATTTTTCGCCTACTGGGCAACCATATGGTAGAGCAGCATGTGAATCTCACAGACTTGCTGATCTCCTGTAACTGGGTGCAATTAATTACGCTGGCTGCATCCATCTCTTGGATTTTCGCCTTGTGAAAAAAGTATTTATTGCAACAGCTTTTACAAAACAAGGGAATGAAAATCACAATTGATTAATGAGCTGAATGGAAATATTTCCGTTAGCAGATTTTTAAAATGAATAAGGATTAATACCATGGGTAGAAATAAACCCATGTCGAGATCTCCTTGTACTTTTTGGGCCCCCAAAAAGGTGGCAGGGGAGTGGGGAGTAAAGCTGCTGAGATGTGTAACATGCATAATTCACTAGTAGGCTTTGGATGGCAAGTAATAAAGCCTTAAACTAGTGAAGTAATAAAGAGGTTGGCTTTACCAGATACTATCCTGGGAGACAAAAAGCTTGTTCTTTGATTTGAAAACAGATATTAAATACTCAGTGGGTGAGGAACATCACAGGCCTGACAAAGAAGGGAAGGGAAAGTGGCCCTTAGAAAAAAGCAATCGACTTTGTCCTTAGCTATTTAGGCCCAAAGATTGCTGCACATATGGTCTGATTATTGTTTTAAGACCCCTCCATAAAACCGAGCATCTGAGAACACAGAAGGATGGTAACACTGTCCTTACCTGCCGGCTAAAGGTACAAACAATACATAATGGCAGCATCGTTCCCCATGGGTGTGCGGCCCTCTTGCCTCTGCCTTTTCCAAAGCAGTCAGTGCTAGATCTGGTGCTAAACCGTGATTCCAGCCTTCCAGGAGCTGGCGGCTTAACCGCATGGGGGTCACGATCCTTCCGTCCATGGGAAGTCACGGATCCAGGGCTGGAGGGCCCCCAGAGAAGCAGCAATTTGCAAGTCTGTCTCTTCCTAGGATTGATCCCAGGGTTTACGACCACCCAGGCCAGCCAAACATCAATGACACCTCCTTCAAAGCATCCGTATTTCAGGACGATGAGGCCCATTTTCTCTAAGCAAATAGCAGAGGATACCCGTCCCAATATCTGCATTTGTTAAATGCGTATCTGGAGAAAACAGAGCATGTGCTAACTAACCATAAGCTGAAGGAATATGTAAGTTACAGAGATCAAATACTGTAACACTTTCACAACTGGTAAAGGAAACAGCTGCAAAGAACAAGCTTTGTAATTCAACTCTTATGCCAACTTTCTTCTTTCTTCTGAGTCTACTGTATTTAAACATCTACGAGGAAATTCTACAACAGGCTTATTAAAGAGAATTTCTTATAATCTCACTAACACCTACATGATGTGTGTGGCCAATATACGTGTGTGTTTGTGGACAAATGCCTAAAAAAATGAGAGCACCCAGGAAAAGAGGAATGAACTTTTATAAAACAAAGGATAAGTGTTATTTTTAAGTGACATAACTTCAACTCAAACAACTCATTTCCAAATGTGGTCTACATTTATGTTAACAAAAAAGTCTGGAATTTTTGACTCAGTGGAGAAAAAGAATTCTGCACTTCAAAGTAGCAAGCAGATCCAGATGGATAAGAGATTCCAAAGGCCACCATCCAGAGAACTGAATAGGTAACTTTAAAAAACTCTTATTAGAACCATTCCAGTCAAGAATCAGAAACATGTTATAATCAAAGAAGCCACTGTTTTGAAGAAACCATCATCCAGTGAAAAGTAGGAGGAGGTTACCAAGAGAATGTGCTTGGCTTCTTGAAGAGGGAAAAAAAAAAAAAAAGATCTAATGGGAACTGAGTGGTCCAACTCCTTAAACCAGTGACCCTGCAATGTGCGCCACTCCCCACCGCCACCTCTCAGACGATCTCTAACACCTCCTACATGCAGTGGTTGTTGGCTTAAAAGTTTAAAGAGCTAACAAAATGTTTTAACGAGATACAAATCTCAGAGATCATTAATCAATATGTTCAATGTTATTTGTGATAATTCATCATGACATGATATTAATGGGTTACTGTACCCTTCAGAGGTGAGATTAATGCAAATGAGCCACCACAATTAACTTTACTGCTCCCAACTCACAGGAATGGACAGATGATTATAAATGACAACTATATGTCAATTACAATATCCAATAAAGTGAAGCTTAGAGAACAATCCATCTCCTTTTATTGCTCTTCCTTGACGTAGCTGAATTTAGCTCAACCCACTGTTGTCACAATGTAGCCATTGTTTGGGGGAGGGGTAAGGGGCTTTTCTATTCTCCTTTTTTTTTTTTTTTTAACTTTTCAGTATCTTAAAAAGTGCTTCAAAAATGCCCATGTAAATACATTTTCTAAAGGAGAGCCACAGGAAACCAGGAATAAATGCCACATTCATTCTATGTGAGTTAAAGAAAACTGTATCCATTTTCAAATTGTAGCAGCAAGGCCAGCAAGGAAACAACCTACCCAGCTGTGTATAATATATTTACTCAATTAAAAAGGAAAGACATTAGCACAGCATCCTGAAAAGGCTTGAATTTCACTAAACAAAAGTTATTAGAGGATCACAATGTTGAAGTAAACAGGTCAGAAAGTGGAAAAGCAGGTACGAGGACAATGGGAGAAAGCGAGGTTTAACTTCTTATAGACCTGCCCTTGGGGGGTCAGTTAATATCCAGTACAGACACTGCCTGCAAAATACTTTGATGTCAAAATCCTTCTTCCTTTCATGGGTAGAGAGCACTTAGCGAGAAGTCTCTCTTGCAGACCAGAGTGTTACAGTGGTGCCTCCTAACCGCAGATTCCCTCACTGGGCAGGAGCGCCCAGTGGCTTTCGAGTGTTGGCTGCTAATTCACAGCTCCTCCTTTCTGCCTCATCTGAGAGGCTATAACCCACGAAGGCTCCTTTCCTGGCAGATGTTGGCTAATCACTGAATGCCAGCCAGCCACACCCTTGTCTCAAGCAGGATCCACTCTGCTGTCCCATTCATATTCCAGAGCTCCCCATGAGATCAGGCTGAAGCCCGTCACATCTTTCCGGACCATTGTCCATACTCCACACTATTCTCCTCCCTCTGCTTCTCCTGAAAACACAACCTCCCCTATCAGCTGAACAAGAAGCCTGCCTTGGGCTCAGCTTCCAGGGAACAAAACCTGCAGAGCAATTTAGAGACCTGTTGTCTGCCAGTCATGGATCAGAAACCATCCAACATGCTCCTTTTTGAAGCTATACCCAGAAAGGATTTGTTTCCAGAAACATCTAAAAGTTAAATGATAATATAAGACCGTAAAAGGTTCACAGTGGACTGTGGAAGGTGTAGCTCTGTCTCTCCGGGATGCATTCCCACGTCCCTTCTGCTGCCAAAAGGGAGCTTATTTCTTCACAAGGGAACAGGGCCTCCCGAACTGCACGCAGGGCCAGGGTGTGGGATTCCAGCCTAGACTAACGAATTCATTCTATGGGCCATAAATGATTCAGGGATAGTACCTGCCTCCAAGCCAGGATAGTCCTGTTGCCCTGGCTCTTTGCCAGGGACAGTGGGGGAAATGGCTTCTTGGTGCCAGGGCTGACCAACCTGGGAAACTGCTGGTCTATCAGTGGTCATCTTGATCCCCACTCAGGAAGAATTTTTTTTTTGGAAGAATATAATTTAAAAAAAAAATCAGAATCAAGATGGGGCCTAGATGACATCCTTAAGTTCTGGGACCAACCTTGACTCTAAACCCGGGGTTGGCAAATAGACCACTGAGCTGATCTGGACCTCAGCTGCACGTTTTCATACAGCTCAGGGTCTAAGAATACATTTTTAAAGGGTTGAAGAAAGAAAGAAGAATATATTTTAACACATGAAATATTACACATGAAATTCAAATCCCAGGCTCCACAAATAAAGTTTTACTGGCACACAGCCACACCCAGTGGCTTACTTGTTGTCTGTGTGGCTTTCCTTGCTACAAAGGAAGAGGTGAGTAGTTGGGACAGAGACTGCAGGGCCCGGAGAGCCAAAAATATTTATTATCTGTCCTATTACAGAGAGAATTTTCTGACCCTTGCATAAAACTTTGCATTCATAAGACGGTAATGATCCTTTCCACTTAAGCTAGTTTGAATTCGGACTCTTTCATGTGCAAGGGGAATGTCCTTACTAATTACCTGAGGAATCTGCTCTTATCCCTTCCCTCGAACCCAGACACCTCTGCCCACCCAGTCTGCTGGGATCCCAAAGATACAGAGTCAATCCACAGATCAACGGATTTGGTTATTTCTCACCTCATCCTTAGAAGTTACTGTATTTTTTTTGCTGAATGTCATCAAGTGTTGAAACGCTCATCTTAAAACATACAAAGTACATAATATCAACTGTCCCAACTGATAGAAAACTCTAAGCCGAACACGGAAACATAAAGTAGATTAAAGGTGGGGAAATAATAGACTCCTTCCTTCCTTCCTTCCTTCCTTTCTTTCTTTTTTTAAATGTACCTGAAGAACATACTGAATTTGGGAGGCCATCCCACCAGTGCCAGAGAGTTCTCCCTGTTGGAGAGAGCCTGCCATGGTTAACTGTAACTGGCCTGAACATTCTAGTCTCAGCTCAAGAAACTCAGGTGTCTGGTGAAAACACAGTGTGATTTTGATGACCTTTACAGGATATCGCAAAAAGGGGAAATGGAATCATTCCCTCCATTTTTGGTTTCCTGTGTTTAATCAGGAGATAGCTGCAGGTTTGTTTCTCTTCCCCTTTCACCCATACACTCACCTTTGTCTCGGGACAGGAGATCATCATGACAACAGATTCATGCTGCCTCTCTCAACCCCCTTGATCAGGATCCCCTGATCCATTAGCTTAGGCTTGTTGGGGAAAAAAGGGCCAAGCTGTTTTCTTTTGTGAGGACTCGAGGGTATCTCACTTTTATTTTACTGATATGAGGACTTTTGTTTCTTACTGTAACCAATCTGCTACACTAGGTTCTAATAGCTCTATTACACTTCCCAAACATTCTCCTGGCATGGGGCATAAACGGGCAAGACAGCACTGGATAAATCACGGCCAGTAGCAAAGACATTTTCCCTAGAGAATGAAGGCTCCCACTTAGCATCTTAACTCACTCCCTTTTTTGGGAAACACCCTGTCACAATGAGTCTCTCAAACAGAAGAAATTGAAATTGATTTCTCAGGGCAATAATTAATCTCAGAAAACAACTATGAAAGGTTGCTTATTAATTATTTTTCATAATATACTTTGGGAATATTTCTTTTTTTCATAAAAGATGGAGACAAAAGTAGACACATTTTATGATCATATAAAATGTTATTGGTTTCATATTTTATAGGAGAATGAAACTCAATTTGCAAAATGCTCAGTATGAGAGGGAAGGATCCCCCCCTCCACACACAGACACACAGCTTTCTCAAGACCCTTAAATGTACCTTTTTAAAACAACACAATCTTTCTGTTCCTGATTTCTGAACACATAATGCAGTAGAGTTTTTAATACATTGTTGCTATTAAAACTTCCACTGCTTCTCCTTATTCAAAAAAGGAAGTATTTTTCATCAGAATAGCAGTATACAGGGAACTCTGGTGACACCCTTGTCCTTTCTTGAGAATGGAAGGAGGAGCTGTCACTCAGAAACTTGTTACTATCCCAAGTAATGAAAAGACCAGGGAACTAGCATCCCTTGCGTGATACTACAGAGATGGACTTGTGTCTTGCAAGCAATTTAATACACACACACACACACCCCCCGAAACTGTACGACGACCCTTTTTTCTTTTAGTCTCCTGAAAAGTCTTCCGATGTAATCGCAAACTAACCAAAATACAAGTTAAGTCACGTAACAGACAGGGCTGCACATACTAACATGTATGTCCGATCACCAAGGAGAACTCCCAGGATTAACAGACTAAGAAATGCTCCCCAAAAGAAGATGTAAGAGGTAAGATTATTCAAAGGGTTTTATTTTTCCCTTCCTCTGGTGGTTGAAAACATTTTATTCTGCGTTATTCTGGTGGAGGGGGTGCTTTGTTTTCTTTAAGAGACAAACAAAAATAAAAACAATAGTGTGGAATCACGTTATGTGAATAACACGGAACTGTTTCTTGAAGCATTCCAAATATACATTTTTGCTAATTAATTAACAAATTCAAGCTGGTTAAATAAAACTTCTTCCAACACCTCCTATTTAATTGCAGTTTGGCACCAACAAACATATATCAAAATTATAGTATTTCCCCTGACAGGAAGCTCCTTCCTTCCACACACTATTATGACTCTCTGCAGAGTAGCCAGATTTGCTGACAACCTTGAACACTGCTACAACAATATTACTATACTTGGCAAAGAAGTGCCCTTGCGGCGAGAGAAAAGCTGTAATTTTGACTGTCACTTCACATTACACCAGATATTATTTCACTGTATACACATGCACACACTCACAAACTCTTAATAGACTACAGTCTTCGCGCTGCCTGCCTTTCCAATATAAATGGCAATATAATCCCAGCGAACCGCCAATGGGGTCCCGGCGAGAAACAAATGTTTTGCATTATGGAAACATCGTCGGAGGGTGCCTTCGAAGGCATATTTCATTCCTTTGTCCCCTACTCGTGCCGCTTACACCCCAGCATTAACTTCATAAGCTAATTGCTTTGATTATCAAAAAAATCCCCCCCTTTTTTTACCCCCATAAAGGACAGGTTCTCATCAACAAATTCTATGCTTGAAAAGGCCCATGATATGTGGCCAAGGTGGTACCACATGATTTCTTAGTATATTGGACACTCTTCAAATCTAATGCCTGATTTGGAGAATTTCCAGATTGCAAAATGTATCCTTCTCATGCAGTCTTCTGTTTTACTGTTGGCAAGGAGGAGTTTGTGAAGCGGCAGTGGCCACCAGCCATGTCACTGCTAAACCCAACTGGCAAACACAAAACAGCCCCACAAATCCTGTACAATATACACACTGTCCCTAGCAGAGAGCAGAGCTCATCTCTGCAGCGAACTGAATGCAACATATGCTTCCGCCTTCCCGGGCTCACACTGCAGCAGATTGGGCCGGCTTCCCTACTGTGCCCTCCCCCTACCCCCGGCTTTGATTTACAAGATGGCATGTTAATATTCCCTCCATTTGTCCAGGGCAAGGAATTCTGTGATGTCAGTGGGAGCGCCGAGTGGAGAACTCCCCAGAATCCAGAGCAGAGGTCAGGAGGATAGAACGCAAAGGTGGAAGAATCTGCAATTTGCCCCAAGGAGCGAGGCTAACCTGGTGGTGGGAGAGGTGCAAGGGACCCAGACCTCACCTCTCGCGGAGGAGTCGGTGCCTCACACACACCTGGCAGCCAAGCCCCAGAAAGCTAGAGAAACCAGGCTCTCCAACAAGGAGACAGGAGCTTCATTTCCTACTTCATCTCTACCATCCACCCCCACCTCACTTTTTCTTTTCTCTTCTACCTTCAAATCGGCATTTCAAAATATTTAAAGAAGATTTAAACTCATTTCACTGAATCAAGGGGAAGCAACAGCAAACTCCTTGCCCTCCATTAAGAGAACGCATCCCAAACTTCGCCAGGTCTGCTGACCACACCAAATTTAACAAGGTTCGCAAATGAACTGGAGTAAGTTTCCCACAGTGACACATTAATAATAAGTTCCTTATCCCATCTATCCCAAGCCATGAATATGTAATGTTATAAAATGAGTCCTTTTCACACAACAGACCCTCAGACGTGAATAAATAAAAACTATCCATCACAAGCCTGTGAAAAATTAATGAGAGTTCGGAGACGCAAGGAAGAATGGGGACCAAGGAGAGATGGCCCAGTTCATAAAAGCCTCCCTAACTTTCGTTTGGTAAACACGCTCACTCCCACCCATCGCACACTACCAGGTGAGGGTGAGGGACACTGGCGGTACTTCCCCTCTGCTAGGATCTATCCACCATCGGAGGCGGCGACTCTGGCACGCCCCCACTGAGGTCACGGCTACACACACCTGACTTCCAGTATTCTAACTGATCCCAACAGTGGTGGCAGGGACCGGGCTTCTTTATTTAATTATCTGTAGTTCACAAGCGACCTGCATCCCGAGGGGTTTTGCGTTGCTCATGGCCATAAGGAGAACTGGAAAGGAGCTGGCTGTTGTAGACACAGCTGAACATCGGGAGACTGGAGAAGTCCTGATGCGTCCATCTCTCCCCCGGGTCACAAGGGACGCACGGCACGAGTTGAAGTGGCCCATGCCACTTCTGTTGTAATTCAGAGCACCATCGATGCCTCTCGCCGGCAGTGCGCTCCGGGCCAGGGCCATGCTGGTGCTGTGCACGGAGGAGCTCAAAATGCCTCTCAGTCTCACTCCATGTGACAGATGAGGAGACTGAGTCAGGAATGAGCAAAGTAAACTGCCCTGAAGTTGGGGGAGCAGGTGCAGATCACAGCCAAACCGGGGGGGGGGGGGGGTTCCCAGCCAGGGCTACTCATTACCTCTCACACCACGGGGGGTACTGATACTGCCCTCGTAACCCCGACACCCACTAAAGGACCTTTGATGGGCAAGCCACTGGGGTAAATGCCTTCTTCACTGGATTTTTCTGGGGCTGGAAGTGTTGTATAGAGACACAATCACCATAAAGAAGATTCCAAAATGAGCCAATCAGGGCAATCCTGCTGACCCCTCCAAGCACTCTCCTTCCACCTCCCACTCCAAAGAAGGGAGAGCAACCTATGCGGTTCACGGGAGCATCACTCAGGGCACAGCATGCGATTTTGTTTTTAACTCTGCACTTCTGCCTGGGCGATGGCCTCACCACTCTCTCCACATGCCTAGATCACTCATCCTTAGAGATGCGGTTTAGCCGCAGGGGCCTCTGATGTGGCAAGAGAGGCCCTCCCCCATTCCACCAAAGCACTCAGCCAACTCCTCCAGGGAAGCCAGAGGCTGCAGGTGATGCGTACGCGCCAGCCAGGGAATGTCAATGAGGAAGAGAGGCCAGATGTGACGTCACAGCAACCGGCGGGAGGGAGCTGACCCGGGGCACACAGCCCCCGTCCATTCAACTTGGACAGCCACTGTGCTGAGTGAGCCAAGGACTGCTCCTGCAGAACGTAGAGCGAGGGTTTCCAGACTGGCCAGGTTTGTTTTGTTTTGTTTTTGAGAGAAACTAAGAATCGAGGTTTTGAGTAAACATTCTCCATTTCAAAAAAGAAAGTGTGGAGGCCAAAGAAAACATGTTTAAGGGTTGGATTCAGCCATGTTTTAGATCTATCATCATATCTTATTTTAATCCTCCGGGCTCCTTAGGGAACACTGTGTCAGCCACGCCCAGAAAAAGGCCTCCCACATCGGGGGCTCTCACTGCTTGCCAAACTGGACTGGCTCACATGGTGGCTTGCAACTGATGAGCCAGAAGCACAGGAAATTAATAAAACCAGAAATGAGCCAGAAAAAGGAAAAATTTGTCAAGAAATATTCAGAATTTTACTTTTAATCACTGCGACCACTAGGGACTCGGTATACTTCATGAAGTTCTGCTTGGGGATCCACTAGGCACTAAGGTAAAAGGAATTTTTGTCTTCCAAAAGGAGAATGTCCAAGGTAGGGCCAGATCCAGAGCAGAACTGCTCCAGTGGTCCTGAGGCACCGATCCAGGGAAGGAAATTGGTGCTGAGCAGATCAAACAAGAAGAAGGGAAGTCATCAGGCTGAGAGTTAGCTTAGCAGTTAAAATCTGGAGCCTAATACACCAAGAAGGAAACAGAACCTGAAGCCAAACCACAGGACCAAGCTAGAGAGTAATCATGCCTCAAAACTCTTACTCTCATCAGCAACACTAAATACATGATGGTGTAAGATCTGCTCCTGCCAAAATCCTACATGGCACAGGGATGCAGAAAAGGGACAAGTCAAGGAAGATGGGAACCATGTACGAGATGAGTTATTACATGATATCAACTATATAAGTTACAAAGTATGCAAAAAGAAGGGAAGCCAACATGAATTCCGATTTCAAGGGAGTTTACAAAGTAGGGGAATCAAGATGAGGTCAGAATATACTATAATACACTTTTTGAAGTGATAAATGCACCAAAGAAAGAAAAAGTGTTTGGAGAGTAGGAAGGGGCGATGATAAGCCTGAGCAGGTGCAGTCTGTTAACACGATGGGTTTCGGAGTGTGGGCAGGAGGTAGACATGAAGAGACAGGAGGATGGTGGTGGGAGGGGTAAAGACAGGGAGTCTGTTCCCAGCAGAAGGAACAGGAGGAAAGGAAGAGAAGCATGACGTACTCAGGGAGACCAGGATGTGATTCCAGTTAAGCTGAAATATAGAGTATAGCGGGAGAGTTAGTTGGGGTGTTTGGAAAAGATTTATTTATAATCTGAAAATAACTAAGCAATTTTCAAGGCAAGTGGATCACCTCAGTCAAATGTGGGGTTCTCTAGGCCAAATCTGCCAACATAATCACACCAGGTCAAACTCTATCCCATCCACACCCCTGAGCACCTGATCTAAATCTAGATGCCAACCAATCACTTCCACTTGGATGCCCCAGAGGAGCCATGAATTCCACACAGCTACAAAGAACTCCTGTTGTTCCCACCACATCCACCCCTTCTCCCATACGCCACATCAGGGATGATTCCGCCATGCATCCCATCGTCCGCAACAGCCTCTGTTCTTCCTTCTCCAGAGGCCTCGCTTACCACCCCCTTACGGTCACTGCTCCAGTCCTGCTGGTTTCACCTCCCTCCTACCTCCCAAACCTGTCTCCTCCACCCTGGACTCAGTGCAACCACATTTGTTCAGAAACTGGCCACCTCTTGCCTGGGTGACTTGGCTCAGCCCCCAGCATGCCCCCAGCCTCTCCACCCTCGTTCCTCGTGCAGCTGCCTGATGCCTGCACGCCAGGTCTGATAATTTCACAGTTCTGCTCTAAACTCCTTCTATGCCTCCTGCGGATGCAGTAAACGTGTACTGAGTGAATGACTTCTCCGAGTCCAAGCTATTCTCTGGAGCAGTGGAGGTCAGGCTCACATGGAAACGTACTTCAGGGCAGAGATGGACGAAGCACAAAGTGGGTTATTCTGAATTCCATACCACCCTAAACACTGGTTGCTTGGGAGAAACTGGGGAGGGGCAGCTGTAGGGTGATTCAGGAAGGAGAAGACAGCTGGGACCAATTCAGGGAAGAGTTGGAGGTCAGGAAGTTTGCACTTGACTGCTACCCAAAGGGACCTCATTAATGTTTTGTTTTGTTTGTTTTTTCACATGGACACAATCAAACCTCTACTATAGGAAGGCAAAGGGCAGCACGAAAGGAACGAATTTCAGAGGGGACACGGAGAGGTGAAGAGCCAATCTGACACTCTGTCACTGACAAAAGTGAGACGAGATCCACAGAGTTAGGGCGGAGATGAAGGGGAGGTGGACGGAAGAGATCACCAAGGAGTAAACACCTATAGTCAATGACCATGCACTGGGGTGCTTCTGATTCTGAGTGGGAGCCCCGATGCCAAACACTCAACCCGTCAACGGACCTGCTGTTGAGGACATCGCCTGGCAGAGGTGGAAGGCAAATGTAAATCGTGCCATCCTAGCTCTCACTGATCCAATCTTTCTAACCGCCAACAACCGGCACAGAGGGCAGTGAAGAAAAACAGCGTTCTCTTAACTGTACTTGAGCATCATGACTTCAGTTGCTCCTGTGAACGACTGCAACATCGTTGACGTGCCCATCGCATTTCATCCTCAGGAAGTCTGCGCTTGCTCCGCCGCCGATGCGGCGGGCGCTGCTACCCGCTGTGACGGGTTAGAGGCGGCTGCAGTTCCCGGACCCTCCGACCTCAGAAAGTGGGCATGCCTGTTCCCCGTCAATCAGAGTGGGCTCTGTGGCTGCTCTGAGCACAGAACAGATCACATGTAAATCTCTAGGCCCAGGTCTTAAGAAACTAGCAGCTTCCAAATGTCCTTTAGAACGCTTTCTCTGGAAGCACTGAGCCACAACCTAAACAATCTGCCTCCACTTAAACTGCCGTGTTGCCGAGGCCACGCGCGGGTGAACGAGGCAACAGTTCCAGTTGAGCCCAGCATCCTGATCTTCCCCATGAAGATGCCACACCTAGGAGTGATCAGCCTAGACCAGATCAATGCCATAACTCACCCACCAACAAAGCACCAGTGAGTGATCTCCACAGACACCACAAGGAATGTGAGATCTAGCCAGCCTAGCCCTACCTAGACTCCTACTCCACAGAAATCACAAGACAAAACAAATGGTTGTTGCTTTAAGCTTCCAAGTCTGGGGGTAACTTCTTATGTAGAGATAAATAAATCAGAATACCCTCCTTTAACAGAGAAGCTACCTGTGGCTCCAAAAGGTTGACTGGCTTGCCTATGGTCTCCTGGCTGGGAAACTAGGCACAGCCCGGATGAGAACCTCACTCCGCCTGACCCAGACATGCACAATGTTTATTATATAATCCCTGAAAAAAAAATGCCAGACAAGAGCAGTGGGCTAACAAAACTCCCCAAGCCGTTTGGACTGCATGCTCACAAAATGCCTGAGCAGTCCTCCCATGATTAACGTGGTAGATACGGTTAAGGCTGGATGACCCTAAGCCACTTCCCTACTCTACCCAGCTCCCTTTTCTCAGGCAGAGCCTTCACAGGACTATTTTCACTCCTGGAAAGACTACGTTCCATAAAGACCAAGAAGTAAAGGTAAAACTGAGGACAAGAGATGACCAGTCATCCCAAAGCCTCCTCCTCACTGGGGCAGGCAAACACAGAACTCCTACCACCCTATAAAGAAAACAAGAAAAAGGGACATTTAATTGAATTACTTTACATTTAATTGAATTATTATTACATGGGCTCTCTGCCTACATCTACATTTTGAAGAAGTGAGAACTGTAAAATCCCATGATTGGCTCCCAGGATCTTTCAAGACTTCTAATAATATTCAAAGGCTAAAGCAAACCAGGATAAATGAAGGCATAAATATGGGCAAGCTTTTAGGACATAACAATGTGAAACTTCAGCAGACTGTGGTCTCAGTGAATGAGATGCTAGAAGCAAGAGTGAGTTTACATGGGCTTGTAATTTCCTCTGACAAGATACACGCACTCATTCCTTCAACCTAAGCAAAATTCCCCAGACTAAAACAGATTTGAAAGTCAGGTGGATGAGAAGACCATCTGGGATGAGATAAAGCATAAAATCATCAAAACTATTTTTTTTAAATAGGAGTCAAAATGACATAAAATAGTGTCCACAGTTACCTGGAAGATGGGATTTAAAGTAATTGTCCTAATACTGGTGTGCTTCTAGAGTTCTATGAAATATAAAAACCATCATTTGATACGAGATTACTCCAGATTAAACAAACAACAAAAAGGCGGAAACCACTAAAGACTGGTAGAATTGTAAGACGACAGGATCTTTCAGACCAACTCTGTCACCCAAACAAAAACAGGGAATTGGAAAGTGGATCTATTTAAGTCTCCAAGGAAAAGGTATTCTTTCAGTTTTGGCTCTTTCATGATGGATGCACGAAGCTGCAGCACTGTAAGATTCCTCTTTGGTTGGCTTTTATGCCCCATTTTAGCAGATACATCACCCTTAAAGGAGCCAAAGTATTTAAAGACCAGACAAATGTCCCAGAAAATACACAGGCCCATCAACATAAAGGAAATGATTTATAACCCACATGAAGTATTAATTTTTAAAAGCTATAAGGTTATTACAGCTAGTCACTTTGAAAATGGGCCAAAATAATGGCTGCATTTGCCATAGAATAAGCTGTAAAAAGAGTATCAGGTTTGGGGTCAGACGGACTTGGGTGTGCATCTCAGGACCAAGACTTATGGTGACACAATGTTGGGTAAGGCTTGAAGCTCACAGGAGTTTCCATTTCTTCATCAGCAAAAAGGGAAGCCCACTGCAGAGAACTAAAAGGGCATGGGACAGCCACTCAGAGGTGCACAGGGAGAACTCAACGCTGTGATCACCCATCCGAGGGAGGCCGCACAGTGCCTGGAACATGGGCTTCACACTCTGGCAGCGGGGGTTCTGAAGAGTTACCTCTGTTTACCAGCTCTGTGACCTTGGGTAAGTTAACCAGTCTCTCAGTGTCTCCTCTTCTTTGTGACACTAATAAAGGCACTTTTGTACCCACCTGTGAAGGTAATGGTGTACCTCCCGGGACAGCTATGAGAGTGAAGGGCCTCCGTGGGTGTAAACTGCATATAATTAACAGTATTTCAGTGTTTGCTGTTATTAGTGCTGTACCTACAATGTATTAGATACCCTACTAATAGCTTTGTCTCCATCAGGGTCAGCAAATCTTTCCTATAAAGGGCACTAAATAATAAAGATTTTAGTCTTTGGGAACATATGTGGTGTCTGTCACATAGTCTTTGTTTTTTTATTTTTTAATGGGTCACAAAAACGTAAAAATATGGGCCAGACTTATTAGCAAGCAGGCCATAGTTCATGCCTAGCTCTTTATAATCTCTGTTATTGATTTGGTAATTTTCAAATTGCAAAGGGTGTAGGATTTCACCTTCCAGGTAAGCTAAGGAGCTAGCTGCCAAGCTTTGTGAGAGCTAGTAAAAGACACGAGACTCCAGGCTCAGACACAAAGTACCTGTTGCTTACAACATCGCCAACAGTGCAACATTCATCTGCACATCAGCTCCAGCCACCTGTGCCCCCAGCCCCACAGGTGATGCCTAACAGCCCAGGTGGCTGCTGTGCCTTTAGTGGGATGGAGTCACAGCTAAGAAACAGTGACCCTAGGAACCCAAATATTTTATCAAGCAAATCAACCTAAACTCTGTCCTGGAGGAAGACATTATCCTTATCATACTGGACAGTACACAGCCCTCCCCTAGGCTCCCACAGGAAACATCATCTCTATCTTCCCATGTTCTCTGCTTTACAAAATTCCTCAAAATTCCTCGCCTATTCCAAGATGTGTAAAACCAGGAGAGACCAGGGGTGCCCAGGTAGCTCAGTCAGTTGAGCATCTGACTCTTGATTTCAGCTCAGATCATGATCTTGGGGTCATGAGATCAAGCCCTGCATCACTTTTCTCTGTGCTGGGTGTGGAGTCAGCTTGAGATGATCTCTCCCCCTCTCCCCTGGCCTCTTCCCCTACTCATGCTCTCTGAATAAATACATAAATAAACAAATAAATAATTAAAATCTGAGGCGGGGGGGAAACTAGGAGAGGCCAGGGGAACACTGTCTCCAAACAATGATAAACAGAAGAAAGAGCCAAAGCTAACACTACCTTAATCTAAAAATCCTTTCTAAGAAATAATCAAGCAGATTCATGTCCTTTAAAAAGTGCTCATAAAAAGGAAGGTGGTCATCTTAAGGCTAATGCCACACTGAAACTAGCAGTTAGATATGTGACATCATACACTTCATTTTTGCTGAAAAGTGCCTTTAGTTAAAAACAGAAACCAATTTGTAAATGTGAATTAAATGCACACTCCACAAAAAAAAAAAAAAAAAAAAAATCTGGTGGAAGGGCAAAAAAAATCCTTACATGTAGATATAAATGTTTCCTGACAGATGTAAATGAAAACTAATATGGTGACATTTTTCAAATTAGCCACTGGAAAACATTGTGTGTGTGTGTGTGTGTGTGTGTGTGTGTGTGTGTGGCGCGTGCGCGCTTTAAACAGCCTAAGCATTTTTCAGTTATGTTGGTCTAGGAAAGTATTTATGAAAGGATAATAAATAATTAACTCTACTGGCTAGGAGCTACAACTCCTTTCTGCTTCAACAATATACATTGAAATGCTGTTTAAATTATATGAGCAAATTGATTCAAAAGGCTTCCATTAGTGAGCTGGCAAACAGGTTTGAAGCTGGCTAATAAATTTTAGATAAAGATATAGCCTTTGATGAGGATGGCAACGCCAGAGTGCTGATCTCCAAGTCACCAGTTTGTTAAATCAGTGGCTAAAGTCTAGATTTCTCCCTGTCTCATAACTCACTGTGTTAAGCATCGCGGACTCAAATCGGAGTGCCTGCTGTGTGCACAGCGGCTGCTCACAGGCCTGGGAATCCATACGATCCAGCTTTTCTGTAGTGTCCCTTTCTGACTCTCTGTTCT
Organism: Mellivora capensis; assembly: GCA_004024625.1. Lineage (NCBI taxonomy): Eukaryota > Metazoa > Chordata > Mammalia > Carnivora > Mustelidae > Mellivora > Mellivora capensis. The sequence continues at coordinate 58,056 of PISX010000125.1, read as the reverse complement.
ATCAGGTTTTCCGGTACATTAATCAAGGATAATTAGGCCCACCTGTGACACAAACAGTTCCAACTATGATATGCCCTGCAGTAGAAAGTCAGGTTGGAGATAACTATTCAGAAAACTCCTTAATCAAAATCAAGAAAATACGCAAAAAGCTCCTAATTCCATTCAGACACGTGTCCTTTTAGCTGGTGGCGACCAGCTGTTCTAGGTTATGGAATATTATGCAGCTATAAAAAGAATAAGTTAAAACTGTATTTACTGGTTGGAAGGCAGACCTTGTACACTATCTAGGGATGGTGAAGCAGGCATCCACCTAGAATGAAACCTTTTGCAAGCGTACCATGCATTTCAACATAAATAAAAATGTGCAAGAATACACAACTATTAACCATGGTTACAAGGGGAGGGAGCAGATTAGAGGGGAGAGTAAAGTAAGGATTGTATTTATGTTACCATTATTAAATATATGTACTTTAAAAAAAACAGTAAAAGAGGAGAGTTTAAGTCCCCCTGTATACAGCTCTATAATTTTTAAAAAACTGCTCAAATAAGCATGCATTTCTTTTATAACTAAAAAAATCTAATACCAAAGAAACAAAGTCATCAAGCTGCTTATTCTCTTATTTCCACGCAGTCCCTTTGGGGAAGCTTCTCAAGGGCATTTATCTATCTTTCTACCCATCCTCCCTTATACCCGTGTAACCAATCAACCAGTCCGAGGGAAAGGTGGGCTAGGAGTATACAGTTTGGGAATCAGCTAGGCCCGGAAGGAAATTCCGGCTCCGCTGGCTTGCTCGGCATGCGGCTTTGGGCCATGCTCTTCATCTCTTCCGAATGTGAAAGTATTGCAAGAACGACAGTGAGAGCACGCGGCAGGACCTCGGTATGGCTGCTTCTGAGCAGAATAAGCTACAGTTGGCCATCATGGTGAATGAGGCTGGTAACACTAAAACTCATGGCAGGAAACTGATTACAAAGAAATTCAAATTTATACAGTCTCGAGTTTGTTCCACGTACCAATGGGGCGAGGGGACTTTTTTTTTTTAAAGGAATGCCACATTTTCCTTCACTTCATTACAGAAAGTCACTTGCGAAATAGAGCTTCTGAGTGGTATTCCAGCCTCAGCCCAACCATGGGAAAGGCAGAATTCACACATGGAAATCCCAGAGCACTCTTCCTGACTGCACAGGGATCCACCCAGGTGAGTAGGAAGAGGACCTCCCAGGATAGGTCTCAGGAAGAGAACCTGGCCTTCGGGTCCGCTGCTCCTCTTTAGGGGCCTGACTCGCATGCCTGGGTTTCCCCGCCACAGACTGTGCATTCCTCGGGGTCTCAGCACTCCCAGGGCCCTACAAACACTGCCCCCAGCAAGGCAGACACGATGCATTCCCACCCGACTGCCTTCAGGAAGACTCATCAAAGTTACTGACACTTAACACTCACTTTCAAATGTTAATGGGCCACAAAATAAAATATCCAGATTGTGCGAACCGAGAAAATGGACTGAAAAGTTAGAGTTATCCATTTTTAATTAAGTTCTTAATTATATAACAACAAAACAAGTAATTAATTTCCGCGTGGCTACATTAACCACTCCACACTTAAGTGAGGCAGAACAACTAAAAAGTATGTTCTCTTCTGGCTTAGATAAACATAAGATACAAAATTCCATGTGTGTGCATCAGTGAAAGAGAGCGAGCGAGAGAGGAGAGAGGGAGGCAGATGGATGAAGGAAAATAATCACTTGCATTCATCCAGCACTTACTATGTACCAAATGTGCTCAAAGCAATGTGTCTAGCTACATTTGACCCTCCTACAGTGGATCCTCACACAACCCAAGGCAGTGGGCACTCTGCTACTCCCATGGGACTGAGGAGGAATATGGCCAAGAGACAAATCAAGGAGCTCACCCAAGCTCCTGCAACTAGCCAGTGCAGAGCCAAGAGTGGACTCGTGGTCTGGCTCCAACAGCCTCTGGTGACGGCTCCGCTAGCCTGACTTCACAGAAAAGCAACAGGAAAGGAAACCAAGGCAGACATGCAAAGCTACAGGAGGTGCCACCAAACTTTCTGCAATGAGCCAGGCAGTAGACATGTTATGGGCTTTATGGGCCACATGGTCCCTGCTCCAACTATTTAATTCTATCATCACAGTGCAAAGACAGCCACAGACAACATATAACACAGGCTGTGTTCTAATGAAACTTTATTTACAAACAGTGAAATTTGATTTTCATATAATTTTAAACATCATAAAACATTATTCGTTTTTTTTAAGATTTTATTTATTTATGTGACAGAGAGAGAGATCACAACTAGGCAGAGAGGCAGGCACAGAGAGAGGGGGAAGCAGGCTCCCCGCTGAGCAGAGAACCTGATGTGGGGCTCAATCCCAGGACCCTGGGATCATGACCTGAGCCAAAGGCAGAGGCTTTAACCCACTAAGCCACCCAAGCACCCCAAACATTATTCTTTTGTTTTTTTTTTTTTCTTCAAACATATAAAAATGTAACACCATTCTTAGCTCACAGGCTGTCCAAAAATACATGGCGGACCAGATTTGGCCCACGAGCCACTGTTTGTGGGACCCTTCCGTTAAGGGCAACATGACGCAGGGATATGTGCTTATTTAGGCTTTAATATCAGACAGGCCTAGGGCTGAGTTCTGTAACCGTGGGCAAGCTCTATGCCTCGGTTTCCACATCTGTAAAATGGGGATGACAAGGTTTACCATAGCATTCAGTTTGAGAAATGAAACTACACATAAAGTGGGCCTAGCATCGTACTGTCACAGGACATTTTGTTTGAGTATCCAACTCAACAAAGCCCTTACCGAGTCCCTAGTTTCTGCCAAGAACTATCTTAGGAGCTGGGGAGGCCACTGTGAAAAAAAGCAGGTTAGGCTTTCTGCCCTTATGGAGCTACCATTCTAGTGCCAAGTTTTCGAAATACGGAAGCAACCCGACTTTACACCATGGATGGGCCTGGCCCACTGAAGTGTGATGAGTCAATACGCCAGGTTGTTGTTCTGGGGTCTACTGATTCTTCCTTCCACTTCACCCCCCTGCAAAGCCGCAAGGAGGCTTGGGTATGCAGGAACACAGAGATGAATACTACATGGACGCCAAAGAACTCTCACTATTTTAAGGAATATGTCAGCAATTATGCTCCCTTGGGCTCCTGGACATATGAATAAAAGAAGCAATTAATGATAAGAAGGGAAGAGGAATAGCCAGGGCTAACTCCATATGCTTTCACGGCAGAGCACCACGAACATGATCTGTGCCCCTGGCTGAGAGCATCCCTGCGTGTGTGCTGAAGCCCCAGTTAGTGTCACTTATAAACATGCCCAAAGGAGTTCCTCCTCCTATCCTAAGAAGATGGCGATAATTTGGGAGAAAATAGAGAAGGCTGTCATCTCCTGAGCATGGTGCAGGAAGGCATAATTTCTCCAAACATGTAAGAATAAAACTTCTTAACTCACCTCTCAACACCCTGATGCAGTGGCCTGAAACAGCCTTTCAGACCGGTCACTAGGAGGAAAGTTGCCTTGCGGGCTATAACTCACCTTATCCCAAGTGGGTCCCTGGGGCCCTCTGTGGTGACGAGTAAATTAATGCCAAATGTCACTTCAGAATGATCAAGACCCAAGATGTGACCTCTGTTACAGCATTCACAGATACGTTTAGGGCAGATGGCCAGAAAGAAGCCGTCCAGAGAAAAATGCGTATTTCACCGCTCCACAGCAAAAATGTATCACAGCCGAACATGCACTTCTCTGCTGCATTAAGGGAAAAATCGTGAGATGGCAAGCAGACTGGATGTTTTAAAGGATGAAATACAGAGAGCCTGTTTCTCGGCTCCCAGGCCAGGGAGCATGCTGGCAAGGCCATCCCAGCGGAGAGGTTTCTGGAGCCTGGGAGGCGGCCTTAGTGGAGGTGGGTGGGCAGGGGGGAGCTGGCATCCTTTCTACGTACTCCAGATAAGGGACAGATAATCCCAGGGGAGGTTCTGGCTCAGGATTTCTCATCAGTAATTATAAAACTGAAAATCATGATCTACATTTGAGTGGAACAAAATGGGCCAGTGGTCCTTCCCCTTTTTCCGTTTCAAGCCCCTACCACCGAGTCTCTGCACAGCCATAAAAACCTCACCTTAACTAACAATGGGCTGAAGCCAGCAGGATTCATTAGGAAGCATTTAATTACTGCAGGGCTGTAACAGACATCTGTTCTGTGTCCTGTGTCCATACCCCACTTCTTCTGACAACAGCTCCTCCAATCACCTCAGGGCAACCCCCTTCCCAACACATGGACGTCTTGAGGGGCCTGACCCCACCTGCTGAATCAAGATGTGAACACTTGATGTGAACACATGACCATGCTGGACCAATCGGAAGTGGCCACCATGACAGGCTCTGAGATGGCATGTGACTTGGGTCGGCCTGTTGGGAGTGAAGGCTGGGCACTGACTGGATCCATAGGGGACAGAGAATCGCAACAGTCTGAGGAAGCTGAGAGAACAGGGGAACAGGGTAAAAACCCCTACCTCCTGGCTTGCCACAGTGTAGAAAATGGCTGCCCAAGGAAGACCACCATGAAGAAAACAGACTCAATGGATGGAGAGGGATGAAAGCTCGCACAGTCAAGCCTCTGGGTCTAGCCGAGCTAACTATTATTTTTTGTGGTAGTTATCTGATGGTTTTTCAAAAGCCCTCACAGAATGAGGCAAATAGCTTCCCAGGATACTACAAGAATGGCATCAACTCCCACATTTATGACCATCAGAGTGAAGCCATCTACAAACAACTTTTCTCTCAGCCTGTCACCTCCCTGCATCCCAGACTGGAGTGTCACTGATGGCCCAAGACTTAGTCGTCCCAGGAGCTATTCATCACAGACCATCTAATGCAAAGGATGTCTTTGATGTCTCCTCATTCCCTATCCCTTCCCCTTTGGCCTTCTCTTAACAGTTTCATGCCATGAGCCTTTTGTCAAGAGGGATTTATGCCTTACCTGCCAGACAGTAAGCATCTCAGGACATGACTGACAACCACAGCCAGCCAAGTGAGGGACTGAATCTGCCTGTATTATCATCTGTGAATCCACAGCATTCAGGCTAGGGGTTGCCACATACTTGGTCCTAAATAAAATTTACTTAATAAATAAATAAGCAAGGAGATCTCCTCAAATACACTGAAGATTCCTAGAGAGTAAAAGCAGACTCCTATAGCCCTGAGTCTCCCAAAAGGACCAGGAAGAATACTCTGTACCTAAAAGATATTCAGGGGCGCCTGAGTGGCTCAGTGGGTTAAGGCCTCTGCCTTCGGCTCAGGTCATGATCTCAGGGTCCTGGGATCGAGCCCCACATCGGGCTCTCTGCTCCATGGAGAGCCTGCTTCCTTCTCTTTCCCTGCCTGCCTCTCTTGCCTACTTGTAATCTCTGTCAAATAAATAAATAAAAATCTTAAAAAAAAAAAAAAAAGATATTCAAAATATTTTTGCTGAATGCAGACAAGTGCTCTACCACCCATTAAAAGCACCTCCAAGTTCACTTATAAACAACTGGTACTGTTTATAATTTATGGGGTAGTAGGGAGGAGGGAGTATGTATATTCCCTATTTCTCAATTTCTTAAAGGCCTAGTCAGATATGATGAGGCCTTGGGCTCTACTGGGCCTTCCAATTTGCATTATTGATCTAAAATATAATTTACACAGGCAAATTCCGAATGCAAATCACAAGAATTGGTGGAGAAAAACATGAGGAGTTACAACTGTGAGTCTACCAGACCCTGCATTACATCACTGTAAAGCTGAAAATGCGACCGCATACAGTTTTCCAGAAATTGTGGTATTGTCACTCTGCCCTCAGACCGAGTCTGAGAATGGGGGCTTCCACAGTGTCCCTCATTCCCCAGCATGTAGTTTCAATCACAGTTGTGATTCTTACAATTACATATGTAAGAATACATACCCAGTGTAACTCAAATCAAAGGCAAAATTAAGGGGACAGAATTACCGCAAAAGGGGAATAGAATTTGGGTGACTTTCCCGTCATTCTGTTTCTTTCATGTAGTTATGATAACATCTTGTAAACATAAAGCGCTCTCTCTCCCCGATGAGCCACCCATCACTGGGTGCCGAGTCTCCTGGGAGGCCTGACTGACAAGGCATTATGTAGATGTAGCAATTTCACATGAGCTAGAGTTGAAAAGGGAGGCCAGAGGTACAGCTATCAAGGACACAACCAACTCAGTGGAACAAACCCGAGAACACGGACAGCCGATAAGCGTGGACCTGAGAATAGGAAAAGAGCCCCCCTGGTGTTTGCCAAGCATGCCAGCCCCAGGATCAAGGCCCTGAGATGGAGGATGCAGCCAAGGACTCCCTCACTGAGCTGTCCTCACGCATAACCCTTAAGGGCTGAGTTCTCCACAGCCTGGAGTCCAGGAGTCTTCTGCTGCCTGGGGTCCAGGAGAAGATCAACAGACCATGCTCAGGGAGACCAGAAAGGAACTACTCAGGCAGAGCGATGGGCCAGAAGAGGGCCCAAAAGATCATAAAAGGGCAGAAAGCGTGTCACTTCTGTTAACACCATCTGGATGCACCGCGGATGTGGTGGGGCCAATGAAGAGCGGCCACCGCCTTCCCAGTACATTCTGACTCCCAAGAAATGACCCTGCGTACAAACCTCACTTCAAATTCTAAGCAGTTGTAACTTCTCTGACCCTTAATTTTCTCTCCAGGGAAACTGAGATGATCCTACCCATCTCGTAGGATTGCTAGAACGAAGAAATGAGAATCTATGCCGAGTGACTCATCCAGCATTAGCACCCAACAGACGTGGAGTGCATGGGGGATGTTGGGACTGTCGTCCATCATCATCATTGTGTCACTCAGCTCAGGGGCAAGGCTGACTTAAGACCCACGAGGTGCCATTGACAATCACACCATTAACATGTCATGAATTCCTAAGAAAATACAGCCATGTTATCTCAGAAATGAAGAACAGTAGCTCCACAGTCCACAGAGTGCTCAAGAACCCCACAATCTCTATTAAAGATTTCCCATCCTTTGGCGATACTTTTTTAAACCGCCATATTTTTCAGAGCCAGATGAGATTTCCAGAATATGTCTTTGGGAGCTTTCTGCATTAAAAAGAGAAAAAGAAAAGGAAAGAAGTTTGATTAAGTCCTATATCCATCCTAAAGTTTCGAGTGAGTTTCATTTCTAATTATGTGTCTTTGGAAACATATGGTCCAATGTCATTAAGGCAAGACCTCACTCTAACTAATCTCAAAGACTCCATGGTATATGCAGAATGCTAAGAAAGACCAGCCCCAGTCTAATGCTGCCCCTATGCCATAAACATGAAAAAGTGAAAACAGGATGGACCTTGAGGTATTCCTCTGGGCGGACAACCGTAAATGCAGAGCAGAGAGTGAGTTTTCAGGCGTGACCCTAAACAAACATGACTCTTCTAGAGAAGAGCAGTTTAAATACCCTTTCTATTGCCTCTGCATGGACCACTACTAGTCAGGGCAGCCTGTGCAAAGAATCCACTGAACCTGGGACTCACTCAGCATATACATAAAGCAGGGCCAACTTTATATAAGATGGGGATATAATTGGATAAGCAGAGGCTGCAAAGCATCCATAGATGACAAAAAGGGATCAGAAACAACCATATCATCAATCCCAGCATAGATGGTATAGAAGAAGGAATTCATGGGCCTCTTGAAAAAGGTACAATAGAATCAGCCGGACAAGGACCCCCAGATAAGACCCTAACGAAGAGCTATATTCTTAGTCACAATTAGGGACTCATCTGCTTTCTTCAATAAGAGAAGCTAAAACTTATCAGAATCCACTGCATACAGTTTACGGTAGCTAAGAAATTCATAATTAACTGCAGCAGGATTCCACTCCAAAACGGACGTCCCAGTTGGTCCCTTTGTTGTCTTAAGGTGAAGAATTCTATTAGGCACTGTAGACGAGATATTGGTACCCAGGGTGAGCACCCACCCTTAAAAACTGTGGGGTTCTGCCTTACTGATACTCACCCCTCTCTGAGCTACACATTACGCAGATCTACAGCAAATGACAGATGTTCCCACCGAATAAATCCAAGGTGATTAGTCAAGGCTGAGCCATTGATAAGATAAAATGTACGGAAGGCCACAGTTCAGTCAGTAGGACGTGGTGTATGACCCCATGTACTCAGACGACTGACAGTTCCTGCTTCCTAATGCTGATTATGTATTAACAACATCACCAGCTTATTTTAGAAGGCATTACCTGACAGGTAGACTTCTACTAGCTATTTAAGGAAAACATGCATATATGGTCATTTCAATCATCAGGGAAATTCAATCATCATGGAAATAAAACACGATTTGGATAGAAACAAGTTATTCTTCCCCAAGTCCCAGGGATGCGGGATTTCTGGTCCAGAACAAAGAAGATGGCAGCTAATCTCGTTTCATGACTGTAGCATCTAGTCAACCCAGATAAACAAACTCTAAGTGATCACTTTGAGAGGATAACTTATATGAATTGCACATGGTATGTGCACTACAATACCGAAACTGAATAAGGGTATCCCAATGGACAGCGATCTCTACGAACAATGTGTCTTTATCACTTTCCTTTTGAAATAGTTTTAATCTAAAGGGAATAAAGCAGTGATAAGTATAACCACAGCAGGATGCAAGAGAGAGTATTAAATGCTCCTAGGAAACCTCCCAATTTTAATTAGGGTGCCAGTAAAATTAAACTTTCCCAATTTCTTATCCTTGTCACTCCACCAAAAATGCCAACTTGCTATCTTCAATGTAACGCATGGAGTCATGAAGCTAAACACTCGTTTGTTTCTGTGCATGTTGTCTATCAGGACCCAGCCCCATCTGGGTCAAAAAAGAGGTCAGCTGTATCCATGAAATGTAAGGCTTTAAGGCTCTCAAATTAGGAACATTGGTACATTTTGCAAACATTACCATTATCTTTGAAATAACTGAGCAAAATCAGGTGGCCCATCTGTAAGTGGATAAAGAAAAACTAAAATAAAATTGGTGAGCCTAGATTGATTGACTGACAACGCTTTGGTGTGAAAACTAAACTTTTCTTTTATCTCCATTTACCAACACACTCATCATAGGAGTCCAGTATTTTAAAAGGTACAGTATTATTTAAAATTTTTTTAAAGTGTCAAGTGTCCTCCAATGGTCTAAAACTGATATGATTAAACTGCAAGTTTTCAAATTATTTAACATGTTATCCTCCTAATCAATTGAGTAATGACTCCACATAATACTATTAGATAAATCTTGTTAAAATCCTTTTTCCCCCAAATGGACAATTCCTTATTCCAAAAAACGAGTAAATAATCTCTATTCAAAAATAATCCCCCCAAAAAATAAGCAAAAGAAGTCACTAATTCCCCTTCAAAAGTTCGTATTTCTAAAGTAAGAATATAAAGTTTTCCTCTAGCTGATCCCAACTTCCTTCTCAGTTTTCCTGCACATCCCTTCGAACACAAGCTCCACAACAGAGGGCCTTTGCTGCATTCACTGCTACGTTCCCCTTGCCTAGAATTGTGCCTAGCAACATTGAGTGCCACGTTTGGTGAAATGGCTGAATGGACATCTGAATGCAGTACTGCCCTAAGAACTACGGGACATGAACACCTGTCCTAGGACCCAACCTTCAGAAAGCACGGTTTATCAACTCGCAATGAAATGCCTTTATGGGAAAACACACTAGTGCCTCCATGACTTGAGCTCTGCTGCTGAATGTCTGTGGAGTGTGATACGTCACCCTAAACATCCACTCCAGTGACTGCCACTGGTCAGGTCCCAGGAAATCACTGCCCCACATCTCCGTTACCCTCCATCTTTGAAACAAAAGACCACTGTATCTGAATGCCCTTGTGGTTTGTGGTGAGCTGCTCCCAAGTTCAAGAATAGAAAATGGTTGTGGGTATCAAGAGTATTTGAGTCTTATAAGCTTTTAGATAACAGAAAAGACAAATTAATTAACTTGTCAAATCCTTTCTCTCAGATAGCCTGAATTGGAAAGATTCTTAAATAATAAAGTATTGTTCCGCAAGTACAGAGTACCAGTTTTCCCGTGTTACAGTTTGTGATATGAGAGGTCCTTACAGATCAGCAGATACTCACAAGTACAGGTACCAGCTAGCATTAAGGGATCCCCATCATTCTTAAATGTGTTTATTTTCAGGACTTGATGAAATATGCATAAAGCATGGTATTAGTTCCCTTCACTGGTGGCTAGATAGATAGTCCATGCTAGAATTTCACATTTGTTTATCTTTAAAAACATGTTATATGATTTAATTTTTTAAAATTAAACTTCAAATAATTTTACGTAGCCTTATAGCCATTGTTTGAAAAAAAGTATTTTACGAATCAATAAACATGTTGATAATCTTTATTTAGTTTTCATTAGATATTTTTAAAGAGCAACAATATGGAAGTATATAACCGTAATTTGAAATTTTTGACTTACTACATTTGCTTTAGTTCACGTTTTTGTGGACTGCATAGTATTTTATGCTTTGGATCATCATAATTTAACTGAACTGTTAAATATTTTAAGTGGTTCCTTTTTTTCATTGTATAAGTATTATGGGCATAGACATCATTGTACATAAATTTGTGGGTATAACTTTAAATATTCCTTTAAGGTAATTTTATACTATGAAAACCCTAGGTGAAAAACATTTCTCAACTTTTGAATAGACACCTCCAGATTAAACCTGAGAACAAAGATGAGAAACAGTACTTCCTTCCCACAGTGTTTGAGAATGCCCATTCTGTGCTACTCCTATACAGGGTATTAACAGTTCTCACCTCTGTTAATTTGATGTGCATAAATTGAATGCAGTTTCTATTTTAAGTTGTTTCTTCCTCGCTAATAAACCTGAATGTCTCCCAAATATTTATTGGTCATTCAAATGACATTTTAGACTTTTGCCAGTTGTCCTACTACTGTTTCTTTTTTTAATCTTGGCTTGTCGATTTCTTGGAGCTGTTTATTAAGCAGATGAATGTCTCCCAAATATTTATTGGTCATTCAAATGACATTTTAGACTTTTGCCAATTGTCCTACTACTGTTTCTTTTTTTAATTTCGCTTGTTGATTTCTTGGAGCTGTTTATTTATCAAGCAGATGAAATATCTGAACAGAGAGCTAAAAAAAACAACTCCTATTACTAACTCAAATACGTACTTACAAAAATGATTCAGAATTGTGCTTCTTTTATTAATGTGGTGCTAAATTACTTCATGAGTTCTTGAAGAGTCTTATTTTTGGCGCGTCTGAGGTACAGAATGAGCAGTTCCCTGTGTTTCCATCTGTGAACACCACTATTCGCAGGCCAAACACAAGTTTAAAGGAGACAGGGAAGTGAACTCTGTAAAGTGGAGATTTGTAGAGTGTGATAATGAGGCAAGTCGTTATGTTCTAACTGGTCTTAACTGTTCCATAAATGTTTCCTTTACCCTGTAAACTTTAAGGTCAAGATAATATGAGGAGCACTTAAAGCAAAGAAAAGCCATGTGGGCCTTGGCTAGGGAACAAGCTGTTTTGCTGGGGGGGAGGGGGGAGTCGAATCTGGAAAACTTTTAACTGCCCTCTGAACACATAAAAAATATATTTTCTTCTCTGGCACTAACTGCCAAACTGAAACAATGAACAACTGGGCTGCATCACTCACCTTGGAGGAAGTTCCCGGGAATGCCATGGGAGTGACAAGGCCCAAAGAGGGTCTAGAGGGTCTGTTTTGTTCTCCAAAGCAGGCCCCCGGCAAACAGGCCGGGCACGCATGACAGACTGTGGAATCTAGGGATAATCTAGCTCTCTGAAGAGCAAGATCACCGCTGCACGCACTTGGTTTCACACCATTTGTGACATGTTAATACCCAAAAAGTGAGTGTCATTACTAAATCTCCCAGCAAAACTATATTTAGATTATCTAGCCTATTTTGTAATCCTTCTTTAATCCCAGAAAATGAGGAGCTAGCAATATACAGGAGAATTCACTGGTACTTTAAATTAACAGTGGAATTGCTCCTCAGTTATTAATGCAGTGATGTGACTGGTTTCCCTTTCGTAAAAGGGGCTAATATGTACTTTTTTGAATTTCCTTCAAACCTCATTAGAGAATTATTGGTTAGTGTCCGAGACATCTTAAATGTCACAAGCCATGCCTGAAATAAAGTATTTTTAACTATGTGGACGGTATCTTAATAAATGGGCAAGTCAGGATTCATAACTGACACAATTAAGGTTCTCCTATAGCAGAATTATTATATAACACAGCCTGAATTGACATATGGTTGTTTTTCTAGGAAACAAAGTTTGGGACATTTCGTATACATTGTCTTTCATTTTTTAGGCGAATAGAAAAATCAGTGGAAATGTATTCAGTTCCTGTTTCAAGGAAGAAAAAATCCTGTGGCACAGAAAGGTTATTTGCCCCAGGTCACACAGCTGGTGAGTGGCTGAAAGAAGCAGAAACTGCGCCTTAGAACCCAAGATTTCCAAAAGCTGTCAAATCACTTTTCCAGTCCAAGCATCAGAGTGTGTGTGTTAAGTGTTCTAGATCTTTCCAAAAGAATGAAGAAGCTGTGATCTAATTACAAAGTCTCCCAATAAACAAGGAATGGGTGGGGCAGGGAGCGGGAGGAAACCGCCTTGGCCTGACTTTGTTTCTTCGTTTTAATTGTGTGGTTCCAGGAGGCTGGTGAGAGTAAACAGCAGTGCCTCCCACTGGGCTTCCTACAGGTTCGCCCCGCAGGAGTAAGATTCTGCCCATGATCTGTATGGTTGTAGACATACAGGAAGAGTGCTGTCACTCAATCCCCCTTCCATCTCTGGCTCAGAGGAGCCTGCAATGCCTCACAGGAGCTTGTAAGTGTCAAACGGCGTTCCCCAAGTCCATCAGTACTGCCTGCTGCCATATAAACACCCTGCTGCTCTACAGGTTGCAAATATTTCACTCGTTCTACAGACCTGCAGCAGCATCTGAGCAGAAGTGGAAGAAAACTCATGAAATCTGATGGCTTTATTTACTCTTCCAGCCTAAGAGAAACGCAGGCGCCTAAACCTTCACTTTCCAAATGTTTACGGGAGATTAGAAAAACAACAGATGATAGCCAGTGTGTCAGCCTAGAAGAATCACAAAAATCCTTCTTTAAACAATCTAGCAAGGAGATGAAGACTCCAGGCCAGGAGCCCTTGTGTGTGTTTAAGAGGTTCACAGGGCTGGCATTCCTTTGGATTGTAAAGAAACAGACATGGACTCAAATCCAAAGCCAAAAGTGCCAGGCAGTGAAGATTTCCTTGGCCTCACCTGAAGCAAATATATCTAGATTGGATTCTTAGAATCAAAACCCAGGAGACCAGGGCTGCATGGATGGTTGTTCCCTTGGTAGACGAAACAACGCAGTGGGTCACCATTTGCACAGACTACAATGTGACGGAGTCTCGCACCACTCTACAGTCACAGGTAGGTAACACCTACAAGACTGCAGAGAGGCCATCTGGCCCAGCCTATCACTCCCTTGTATCCTGCTCTGTTTTCTATCCATATTTAAGAATGAACCATCAATCAGTCATTTATTTAACAAATACTAACCAAACGCAAATGAAATATGAACATCATTCAATCCTGCAAACACTTTTTTGGGTAGACACTGTTCTTTGCATTTAGCAAATGATAAAACTGAGGCTGAAAAAGATTAATTGTTTGGAGGTGGGGATCACAAAGCTGTGTTTTCTAAGCCTGAATCTGGTGTATTTCCCTCCCGAATCGAGCGGCTAGGTTCATCAGAGCAAAAAGTTCCTTTCTCAGCAATGCCTGTTAAGAGTCAAGTTCTTGGGGGCACCTGGGTGGCTCAGTCGGTTAAGCATCTGACTTTGGCTCACAGGTCATGATCTCAGCGTCCTAGGATTGAGCCCCACATCAGACTCTCTCCCAGTTAGTGGGGAATCTACTTAGGATTCTTTCTCTCTCCTCTCTCCCTCTGCCCCTCCCCCTGCCAAATAAGTAAATAAAATCCTCAAATAATAAAAAAAGAATCAAGTTCTTAGACAGCAGAGGTAGGAAAGCAGGATCTGAGAGAATACAGTGAGGTGGTAAGGACCAGTAGGCTTGGAAACCAGTGCTGGAGGCCAAATGCAATGGCCGTTTCAGTCTCTTGCTCACCTGGCGTAGGGCAGGCGGGGAGCCAGGTGGTGGGATGGGTAAGCCCTAGGACTGGGAGGCAGAAGAACTGTGCTCACATCTTGGTATTTCGTGGCCTTGCTACTAATTTTTCTGAGCTTTAATTTCTTCATCTGTAAAATGGGAATAATAAAACCTCAGAGACATTTTGAGGAATAAATATGATTATGGATTTATACGGACTAGAAAAACATCTGGCTGTCATGGATGATCAATAAGCCACAGATTCTGTTATCACTCACCGTTCTGGGACATGTGATTCTCGGCTAGATCTCTAGCATCTCAAGGGTGTGCATTTTCCTAAGTGGAGTGTGTGGGTATAGGAAGAATTTGCTCTTCCTTTGCGCCTGCCTCCCCCAAACAGACATTAGGAGTGTGTACAGTAAGTGTGCTCTGAAACAGGAATATGACCTCACCCTCTCTCCCCTCTACTCAAGTAGCAAAGAGAGAGGGAACCGCAAAAGCTAATTTACCTGAAACAACTGATATTTTTCTCCTCCCGCCCTATGGCTTCTTAGTGACTTCCAAGGTTTTAGATCCTTTAAGTTTATTCACTGAAGTTTCTTTTTCCTGCTTCTAAAAGGTAGCTGTCCCTGCCCCCACTGTTTTGGAAGTAAGGAAACCTGGGGACTTTTCTACAGGCTCATAAAGACCGTGTGCCAGAACTGAGAAGGTATGGCAGGGGCGGGGGACGGGGAGGGTGGGGAGGACTGCCGGTGCCAAGACAGTTACACCCTTATTGGCTATGGCAAATGTGAAACAGGCTAGAAAATGAGAGGCCCTGGAAAAGACATAAAAATAACAACGTGAGAGCTTACTGTAAAGTCAAGGAACACGAAAAGGGAGGCTGTGGGTGGCATCTGAAACATGTCAGAGGCCGCGCTGGAAACCCGCCCTGAGCTGCCCTTGCAAAATTATCCCTCTTTGGAGGCTCCTTCAGTGGCCCCCGTGACAGCCCAAGGTGCGGCCCTGCCTACAGACACACTGAGAGTGTTCGATCCCAGTGAGAACTGAGAAAGGAGGGGCACAAGTCACAGACTGTTCCCAATGCTTGCCAACAGGGCTCTGAGAAGGGGGAGTTGGAAAGCTGCCTGAAATGCATGTCTGAGTGATGGAGCAGAAGTGGTAAGTTTCTGTGCAAGAAGACAAAATGAACTTTCTTTTTAATGTTCCAGATAATTCTTTACAGAATATTAAAAGAAAAAAAAAAAGACCACCACGCAGAGATCTTTCGCAAGCAACCCTTGCTAAGTGAGGAGAGCAGACCAGATGCCCTGAATATATGGCTGGATGAACTTTATTCTTGCCCAGGATCAGTACTATAAGGGGAAATGCCTGTTGAGTCATTCTGGGAGATGGTGAGGGCAGAGCTGGAAAGTCAGCTTCTGGCCCTGCTTGGCACTCTACACACAGTGAAAGCACACTCCAAATTTTACCACCTTAGCTTTCTCATTCCCAGGTCACTATTACATAACTCCTGCAATTAGTCTCTTGGGTTTTATTTCTTAAATTCCATTTTAATGAAAGTAATGCTGTTCATTCTACCCTATGATTATTTAAAACTAAAATGAAGTTTTACGTTTATGAAGTGAAATATTGCATTTCCCTGGCTCTTAGGAAATCTATATTAGACTGACTTAAACCAACCACTGACCCAACAAGTGCTTACATGTGTTCATGAAATCACGGATGCCCGTGAGTCAGGAGAAGGAGATACTCTACGGAAAGCACAAAAATTATGAAACTAGGACATAATGGTGTCTTTATGATCCCAGCTCAGCCACTTACTAACCCTGTGATAGTGAGCGGAGTACTTAACTCCTTAGTGCCCCTAGCATGTCAACTGTAGTAACATTTATTCATAGTTTTCATGTAAAGACTGGAAGACAAAACACATGCACAAGAGTTAGGACAGGGTCTGGCAAAGTAAGGGTTAACCTGTAATATACACGGTGAGGAGGAGGAGGACTACCATTACTTTCATCTATGAATCACTGCTCTCTGACACACTAACAATGTTACCTGTTAGAAAGTCTATGACCTTAGGAGTGTGACCTTAAGCAAATTACTTAATCCATCTGAACCTCAATTTTCCCTCTTCTGCGAAATATGGAGAATAGATCTCGTGGGGATTCAAGGACTCGAGAAAGTACATGCCAAATTTGTCTTTGCTCTCTTGCAAAAAAGAGCTAGAAAATCTGAACAATTATTCGGATCTAAACAGAGAGTAGGGTCCGACATTTATAAAGGGCCTACGTAAATAGATGATATTATTGCCACTATTTGCGTTTCCACCAGCCCCTATGCTGAATAATCAATAATAAATGTTGTTTAAACAAATGGTGTAATTTTCCAATCTGTGTTGTTTTAAACCGACCTTTGCTCCTCATTGCCATTTGTAATGCATGCATAATTCATTGATGAAGCAGAAGGAGAAACAAGGATGTTGGTCTAAGTGGCCCTTTTTGGGTTGTTTTGATGATTTGTTATAACCCTATAAATAAAACAAAACTTGTCATTGTAAATATGTATTGTGTTATCTAGAGGTATATTTAGTGGGTAAAATAATAAAAACTAGCCTCTCCTGGAAATCTTAAGGTATAATTAATTGCTGGTAAGATTTATTCTAGAACTTGAGAGCCCTAAAGTAGAAGGAAAACTAAAGGCCACTGTCAACACAAATGCTAAAAGAAATACCTAAAGGGCAGTGCCATTTGCCATTTGCAGGACGTACTTGCTAGCATTCTTATCTGGGAGGCAAAAAGGGAGATTCGCATGGCGGAGCTAAGTGTGTATGTACATAAACACATACACTTTTTAATAAATCACAAATCAAGGGGTTAGCAGGGCTAACTGGTAACTTCAACTCCTGTCTATTATTAGTTTATACACACACACACGCACACACATACCCCTCACCCTGGAGAGCAGTAAGTATACAAGAATGCGTATGTGCATATACATACACAAACACATATATATAAATGTATATATATTGTTTAAATAAAGCATAGATCAAGAGGCTTCCAGAGCCAGCTCCAGTCAACGCTAACTCCAGTCTGCTGTTTGCTCACCAGCACACACTCATTGTGCGATAAACCTTTTCAATATGGGACACAAGAACAAGATGCCTCCCTGTCCCCAAAGGGCACCTCTGTGTGCTCCCTCAGATCATAGCTGATGACATGTCAACGAAACGGTGCTTGCTCTGGTCCCGGAGATCAAAATGAGGGCTTAACCTGCAATTTACTCTACAAGTCCCATGACACTTGCCAGATCTGAAGACTTCATTCTAATCTTCCCTGCTGAAAAAATAATCAAATAGTCCAGCAAAGATGTATTGACAACTCTTAATTAACCATGCTAATGGGGGTAAGAGAGAGCATGGATAAATGAAATCTACACATAACCTAAAACCTTCATATGGCCATTAATTTCCAGCTTCTCCTTCACTAAACCTTGCAGGGGGGTGGGTATGAGTACTTGCTTTAACAACAGTATTACTTGATGTCCACATCTGCACTGTGCCATTTTTTGGACAAGCTAATGAGTACGGAAGTGGCCCAGGGCACCATGTGTTCCAAAGGTACTGGGGTTTGGCAGTAATGTTTTTGTACCCTTTTGGATACAAGCAAATATATTTTAGACCGCTTTTAGAATGAGGTTAGCTGGAACAGTTTTTTAGCAACATAGGATGACCTGCTGGAGACTTTCCAGTTCCTTCCCTATCATTGCTGCTACTCAAAGGGAAAGAAAGGGAAGGAGGGAAGCTTGGGTGGCTCAGCTGGTTAGTCCCCTGCCCGGCTGGGAGTCTGCTGGAGATGCTCATCTCCCTCTCATCCCTCTTCCTGCTCATGCTTGCACTCTCTAATAAATAAATAAATCTTAAAAAAAGGGAAAGGAGAGGAGAGGAGGCATAGGAATAGAGGCTAACACATGTACACAGTCAAATGGTCATTGCTTTGAAATGAGCAGCTGATTGCAATAGAAAAATCTGCAGAAAGGGCAAGAGCTGATGCCTACAAATTGACCAAAGCAAAGAGAAGATGAGCGAGAGGAGGTCTCCTTAAGGAAGAGCCTGAACTCGCATTCATAGAACACCTCCTCTATGTCAGGCCCCATGAACACCTACTATGATGAGGCACCATGAAATGAGACCTAGGAAGAATCAGGGCAAGGAACAAAAGTGGGCTTCCTCCTCTTTCTTCAAACATTTGGCATAGTCACACCAGATGGCAGGAACCAGGGCTGAGGGACCTTGGGCAGAGTTACTCCACATGTCTGTGTCTCAGCTGCCTTGATAGGTCATTTCTGCTCTACTACCCTGCCTGGTACAGCACAGACACCCAGTAAGCAATCCTTCCAATACTAATAACTTGTTTCTGCTGGGTACCACCAACTCCCAGGCACATCATAGGGACCATCTCAGTTCACCTTGCCAACAAAATGTCCATTTACCCCTGTACTATCCAGGAAGGGGGTTAAGCACAAAGGAAATTAAGCCATGGGCCCAAAGTTACATAGCTAGAGGAGAGCAGTGCTGGGAATCTAACTCAAGCCATCAAGCTCCAGAACCAAGCTCTTAACCACACATTGGCGTTTCTGGAACTCCCTAACGGACAATGAGCTCAATGCTCGGAATGTGATTTCTCATTTAATCCCCTCGTGGCCCTATGAGTTAGAGGTTACTGCTGTTTTACAAATGAGGAAACTGATCGTGGAGAGAGGGGGCAGCAAACTGCCAAGGTCACAGAGCCAGGGAGTGGGGGTGGTTCGCCCAAGGCCTGGTCTGCTTCTCCAGGTGAAGGTAATGATTCAGAACATAGGTCTGGAGTGGGTTTGAATCATTCCATGTACAGCTTCTCCCTAGGGACCTGGCCTCAGCCCTCTGATTACTGTAGGACTTTATTACTTTCTGAATTCCCTCTGCTTATCTCACTCGCCCTCTTCTTCCCATTTTCCCCTTCTGGTGCCCTCTCTCCCTATCCAGGTGCCCAACCCCCACCCGCAGCCATCTCATCTCTGCTGTAAAATGTCTGTGAAATGTTCACCTTTCAAAAGTTGCATGCCAATTTGCAGTTTGCAATTCTTGGGAAGAAAAGGGCCCTATCGATATAAATAACCAAGTCCCAAATGTTGTTAAATGATCATTTTGTTTCACCTAAGTTTATATAAAAACATTTTCCATGGTCTGATGTCCTGAGTGTGCAGGAAGTAAGGGAATGGGAGGAACCCACATGGGTGCAGTGAGAGCCGAAGAGCGTCCTTCAAACAGTGGGGTGACCCAGGAACTAACCAAAGGCTCACAGGTGGGGGGGAAGAGGCAGAGGAGACCCGTGTGCCTGAGTTTTAACCAGGGGGTGCACACCCCGCCCCAGGAGGGCAATGCAAAAGCGGGGATTGAGCGGACCTAACAGACCTGAGGCAATTACAGTGGGACTGTGGCTCTGGCTGGCACGGTTACCCCCACTCCCTGCATGCATGCACCGCCTCCCCTTTTAAACTATAACCTCTTTCAGGACTGGGACTGCATCCCAGGGTCTGTAGTGGTACCTCTGCAGCCATGGCAGGAAGAGGGGCTAGTGGCTGATGCGGCGACAGCTCCAGTCAGGGTGTAAGCAATAAAGGGGTGCACTGTCCATGGGGAAGTTCAAAGCAGTAATAAAACTGACCAAAATCCACATGCTTCTTATCATCACCACGGTCAGCAACAGTGCCAGAGAAAACCTCCGTGCCTTCCCTGTCCATCACCCCCCCACCCCACCACCACCGCCCCCTTGGCACACCACAGCTTTGCACGCTGCACTCACTCAACAAACAAAATTAGGACTGAACCTAATTACACGGGCCTGGGGAAGGGCAGAAATCCTGCTGACTTCTGGGCACATGTAAACTGACTGGCACTGAGATACACAAAATACATCTTTCGAGAAAAACCATGCCGCTCTGGCTTGTGTGAAGGAACACCCCCACACACACACCACCACCCTGCACAACACTCCACCCGCACAGTTGGACACTACTGCCGCGGGCCGACTGGAAACGGCATCGCGCCGTCCCGGAGCTACAGAGATCACTCCCCACGACCTAGGGTTGATTCCCCTCGCTCTGGAGCCCAGGGCAGATTCTGAATCCCACTCGTCAGCTGATCCATCGCTGGCACTCCCCCCTCCGCCACCCCCGAACAAGGTTAAAAGAATGGACACCTGAGCCTCGGTCAGAGGGTAACGGGCTTCGGAAGAGGAAGCTGAAAATATTAAGAAATCAACATCGGCATTTAAAAGCAAAGCCCTTTCCACACCACAGAAGACGCTTCGCAATTCATCTTGTTCCCTGACTCTGCTTCACCAACTTGATGGAAGATGGTTTAACTGACATAAAAACCAGCTATACATGAACAGCGATGATTGATGGAGCCATTCCAAGCCTCAGCCAAAAACCGGCACTAAAAGATGCCTCGGGCTTCCTGGTAACTGTTTTATGTGGGGACCAATACTTTTTCCTTCTCTTGTTTAAAGAATAAATTAGCAGAACAAGTACTTTCAAAAACAGGGTATTGTTATACAGAAGGGGGGAAAACATGGAAGGCCTGTGCCGTGTTAGTATATGTGGGAGGGGCAGTTAGTATGGTGAGAATCGTGTTACTTTGGAGGCTTTTCGCCATATGCCACTGCTGGGTTTCAGAGTACATGATTTAACTGGGTTTTATTTAATTCCACGTAATAACAAACTGTTCTATAAAGTAGCCTTACTGTACAGTGTCTCAGTGGCAACAGAATGAAAATCCAGACTTCGGTGGGAGCCTTAAAAAAAAATACGCAGATGCTCCAAATGAGCCGTGATAAAGAAGGGATAAAGAGGGGAATTGGGGGAGATCATTTAACTAAAAAAAAAAAAAAAAAAAAAATAGGGAGGGCAGATTTGTAGGACTTGTGGCAAAAGTGTAGACTCCTTCAGTTCAGGGAGGAATGATAATGAATTCAGATCATTTGCAATCCGATGTCATCCTCTTTGGATTGGATCTTAATAAGGAATGGAAAAGAGCAGAGGTTTTAGGAGTGTTAGCACTTCGCATTTTTGTTCTCCTTTCTGGAGCACAGGGAGCCTTTGACCAGCTTTTCTCCCTTCTCATTTTGAAGAAGGTTAATTATGACCTGGGAGCGTCTTCAGCATCCTGGCACTTGAGACTCATCCACTGTGGAAGAAAGAGTATTGTCCGAGCAGTACCGCAGTGAGGCATTCAAATTTGGAAAAGCCTTGGGACTGGTTCCACGCCCTGGCATCATATGCATGGCAAATACCCACCCAGTTCCCACCTGTCTTCAAAGACATGCACATAAGTGAAGCACAAAATTCACTCGACTTTTACAATAAAATAAGCTGGTCATTTTGGCCCATCTAGAGTAAGTCCTTAACCGAACAAGGCAGATCAAAAGACCCACTTACTCCTATCCTCGCCCTGGCTCTCCAGGCAAGCCCAAGATAGCCTCTCAGTTATGTGGTGGGCTTCTGGCCCAGGTGAATATGTAGCACGAGTTCTCAGTGTTTGTACCTTTGACCTAGAAATTCCACTTCTGGCAAATCAATCCCATAGAAACAATCTTAACTGGGAATGGCTTTACAACCAAAAATGTTCATGACCTGATAACTGACATGGAGTTAGTAACAACCTCAAACTCCAGTTAGCGAGGGGAACGATGAACTAAGAATGGTTCATCTAGTTGGTCGACTGTCATGCAGCCATTAAAATTGCTTCTTAGAACAGTCTAGAAAAACAGGAAGGACTGAAATCTTGAGTCAAAAAAGAAACTATCAGCTACAGAGCACAATCTATATAACATGCTTAACCACTATGCAAAAAACATGGTGTCTGGATTGGTGTCTGGATTCAGGTAGCAAAATTGAGTTCAAATTGGCCTGTAAGGGTAGCCACCGTAAGTGTGCAGGCAGCAGTTATAACCCAACAAAATAAAACAGAATAATCTGTACATTTTTTAAAAGATTTTATTTATTTATTTGATAGAGATTACAAGTAGTCAGAGAGGCAGGCAGAGAGAGAGGAGGAAGCAGGCTCCCCGCTGAGCAGAGAGCCCGATGTGGGGCTCAATCCCGGGACCCTGAGATCATGACCTGAGCCGAAGGCAGAGGCTTTAACCCACTGAGCCACCCAGGAGCCCCTAATCTGTACATTTTAAACTGCTTGAGAATATGCGCCCCAAAATGCTAGCGGTGAATATACTGTATGACTTTTGATTCTCTCTCTCTCTTCAACGTTTATGTACTTTTCACTAATTTATTTGAGAGAGAGAGAGAGAGCATGAGCGGGGAGAGGGAGTGGGAGAATCCTGAAGCAGATTCCCCTCTGAGCACAGAGCCTGACCCAGGGACTCGATCCCAAGACCCCACCCCCATCTGAAATAACTGTTGGCCGCTTAACTGAGCTACCCAGGCACCCCTACTTTCCACTTTTTTAATGAGCATGTTTTTATTTTATATGGGAAGTCACTAATTTTAAGAAAAAGGAAACTCTGAGAGGGAAGGGAAAAAAATGCTTCTTTTGCTCCGGTGAGAGCAGACAACGTAAGGCCTACATGTCTCGGTTAGCTGCTGCCTCACTGCACGGCTGCCTGTGTCCCCAAGCAGGCGTGCCTCCTGCACTGTGAATCCACACCAGAGCATCAAGCCCTGAAAGAGACATGAGGGCCCCTCATGGAGGACCAGGTTTCGCCTGGGATTTCTCTGCTGACTTTGATCACCATCGTCGACCCTGCCCAGGGACGGTAGATGCACTGCCGGACAGAGGCCACAGGGCCGGAAAGGGGAGCAGGGACAGGAAGGTCAGGGGAGTGGGCAGTGTGATGTGTCACTTGAGGTGGGACCAGAGGAGCAATCCTCATCCTGACAGCCGCAAAGCTGTGTGGACACAGACACGCTGCCAAACCTCCTGGAGTCCCTATTTCCTCACCTTCAAGAGGAGGAATAATAGACGGTAAGGAGGTTTTACTGAGGCAGTACATGAAATGTGCCTTGCGTGGCAATTTCTCAGCCTCTGTGGCCCCTCCTAAGTGGCCACTTACGGGCCAGCACTTGACATACACTTTCTCCTCTAACCTTCGAGGCTGGTTTTATTGAGTCCCCACAGGGAAGGTGCTGCTGTCATTCCCCTATCACCGATGAGAACACCAAGGCTTCGAGAGCTGAAGTTACTTGCCCACTACTGCGTGGGCGGAAACCGGGAGAGCCAGGACCAACAGCCAGAGCAGGAGATGTCCCAACCTCCTTGGAGACCTTCCACTGCTTGCTCGGCCAAAAGGAGGTGTTTTCTGAGGAGCAATCAACACAGGAAATCAAACAGTATGGGTGGGGTCAAGAGCAAGGGTTCCTAAAATTCACGGGGCTGTAGAGCAGCACGTTGTCGCATTGAAAAGAGGGACCTGAGGGGATGGGGGGGCGTTTCGGTTAGGGAGACAGCAGGGTAGGAGTTCGATTTCACTTACTCTTCCTGAGGACTGTTTCTGCCTCGCCTATCTCCTGCATCCCCACAGCCAGGGGCCCACAGACCAGAGAAGAGTAAGGAAGAGAGGGGGCGCTCAGGATGTCACCCTGCCCACCACCACTCTTTCCCAAACCTCCTCGAACCCTGGCTCTACGTCTCCCTCACTCAAGGATTTATGTCTCATTTTCAATGGAATGCTACATTTGGTCAGACCATGAAGAAAACTTTCTCATTATCAACTAGGAAATATGTGGAAAGAAAATTATTTACCCAAGGCAGCGCTGAATCAGTGTTGCCCGACTATTTATTTAGCCCACACACGGAGAAGTTGTGTTAATGTTTGCCAAAGAATGTTGCTTTATAAAGTAACTAGGTCAAAAAAGACAGCATATCATTTTACAAATAACTCGAAAATTGCTCAAGTTAAATGGCCGGCTCTCTCAGGTTTGTCTTTTCAAAACGCTGCGGAAACAATATCCAGAATTATGTCTCATAAAATACAGGTATTACAGAGTGGCTGTTTAGCCCATTAGAGAAAATGCAGAGTGAAATCTGAATTATTTCTACCCGAGGCAGAAGCAGACAGAGTTACCAGAATTATGTTAGGCCAGCATCGCAATCCTTCAAGTCTGTGGGGCAGCGAGGCTAGCGGCTTCTGCACCAAAACTCTATTAGAAGGGCTGTATTTTTCAGTCAACATTGACAGGAACTCCTCTTCTCAGACCCAAACTGAGTGTGGCTATGGGGAATTCACCCAAAATGTTTGTTTGTGGCTTATCAGTGGCATTTGTCTGGCTCAAAGAGCCCGGGGAGGGAGAAGGTTCTGAGTGACACTGCCAGCAAAGATGGCCTGAGGCCACTTGTTTAAGGGATCTGAAGGCAGAATGGGCCCTGTAAGAAGTGGGCAACTACGAGCAACAATGCCGTAGTCCTCATCAATAGTAATAATGATCAGGGCCCAGACAAGGGTGAGGCTCAGAGGCCCTCATGATGATGGAGGAGAGTGGAGGAGAAGAAAGAGAGGCAGAGAAGGGGAAAGAAAAACCAAAACCACAATGATATTAGCGAAAGACATTTATGGAGTGCTTATAAGGTGCCGGAAATTGTGCCAAGTGCTTAGACAGAAAGCTCACCTAACCTACTGAAGCAGTTCGGTAAACTGCACCGGCAGCCTCATCCTGATGTCTGTAGGTCACACTGTCTTCATCAGTCCACTGGAGACACCGCTGGCCCCCAAAAAGCTGCTGTTGGGGGAATGTAGTGAGCGTGGGCCATGAGGCTGCATGGTAAGCAGGGACAGCTGACCTGCTCAGGAACATAACCATCAGGATGGGTGTTACGTGGGTCAAAAGATGCAAAATTGCAAGTTTCCAGCTCGAGACGAAGGGATATGTGGCCTGACCCTAATCTTTAGTGCCTCCCTGACCCATAGGTCTAAGTACAAGTTCTGGAGAGTGGCCACATGGGCTGATTAAGAACTCCACTGTCCTCCCAATGAATTTAAGAGCTTCTTGAGGGCACTGTCTTAAAGATCCCATATCTGCAATGCCCAGTCGAGCCTGTCCCTGGTAGGGGCTCAGTAAATATTTACTTACGACAAGAGAATATCATGATCTCTCTGCTCTAGAATAACAGCAGTGAAGGCAGGAGGTTCCTCAAAGATCTGGAGGTTGCAGATCAAGAACAAAGACCACATGGACTTCCTTGGGGGAAACAAGGTGTCTTAGTTCCCTCGGGCTGCCATAACAGGTCATGACAAAGGGGGTGGCTTAAAATCATGGTGTTCGCAAGGCTGGTTCCCTCTGCAGGCTCTGAGGGGAAACCCACACTATGCCTCTCTCCCAGCGAAGGGTGGCTGCTGGCGATCCTCTGTGTCCCTCTAGCCTCTGCCTCCACCCTCACACAGCCTCTTCTCCACACCTGTGTCCTCTGCTCTTCTCAAGGTCAACAGTCTCCATCCAGGATGATTTCCTCCTGAGATCCCTAACTAATGACATCTGCAAACAAGGCCACGTTCTAAGGTTCTGGGGACCCTAATCATCGCTCACCATTAGAACTCTGCACCTTGCCCACATCAGCTTCCCCTTCCTCCTCTCCCCCCACACAGCTCAGAACCTGAGGGCAGCCTTGCCGTCATGAACTTTGAGAACGCAGACAAGTAGGTGCTTTGTCCCATTCTGGGGCAAATTCCTGAGGGAAAAAGAGAAGGAGCCTCCAAAAGCCAGAAGAGCCAAATCCCTAAAGTCATAAGCAGAAAACAAGGGGTAGAGGAACACAGGTCGATCTTAGGGTCTGGGGCCCTGGTTCCATGAGCAGAAAAACAAATCATTACCTGTAAGCCCCGTTCTTCATCAGTCTCAACCCAAACAAGGCTCTTCACTCTTCAGGGGAACAGGAACCTCCTCTCCCCGGCCCCCCTTCCCCCAGCACCTACAGAAGGTCACACAACGGCTGAGGCCACGAGATGGGGCAGCGCACTGCACCACACACCCTGGGCAGCGGAGACAAGCACGGATGGCAGCTGCGAATCCACAGCCAGCTCAGAGAGGCCGTCCTGCTGTCCAGTGGGAAAGGGGAGTCCACGAGGTGGGGAGACAATGCAATTTGTAGGCTTTGGTGGCGAAGGCACAACAGAGGGCCACCCCATCAGGCGCGCTTCCATAATTCAGAATTTGTCCATGTGATGAAGGTAACTGGATGCACAGACTTATGGTCATGAAACACCCCGAGCAAGGTTTAGGGTAGCGTCCTGTAACAAACCCTGTATGGAAAACAGGATTATTCACAGGAGAGTGGAAAAACAGGGACATGAAATCAGCTGAAGTTTGGTTTCGCCACCAAAAGAGTTTGCTGTAAATTTACCACAAAAAAAAAAAAAATTGTTTTTCTGAGCTTTGAGGATAGAATAGCAAAAAGGGGACTGCAGATGAGTCTTTACAAGCCTGAATCCAGGCACTTTCTTAATGAAGGCGGCCTAGAGAGAAGGTGTGGCGTGAGTGTGACGCCCAGCAAGGCTCAGACAGCCTCCCTGCTCCAGACACCTCTGTCATGTACCTGTTCTGTAGAGCAGGCTTCCCCCAAAGGGTTTAGTTTGATCAAAGATTTTGAAAGCTACGAAACAGACTGCAAATCACTGCTCTATATCAGGGTTAGCACATCATTCATTCATTCATCCAGTAAAGGGCCAGACAGTAAATATTTTAGGCTTTGTGGATCAAGGGGCAAAACAAAGATACTACAGAGGAACTTACACAATAGAGACAACAAATCTCCGCCTAATTTTACCGACAAAATATAAAATTTTATTTATGGACACTTGAAAAATGAATTCCATGTAATTTTCATGTGTCATAAAGTAATATTCTCCTCTTGATTATTTTTTCAGTCATTTAGAAATAAATGAGAAAGAGCACAAAATATTCTCAGCTTGCAGGCCGTACCCAAACAGGTACAGGCTGTATCTGGCCCAACCGCAGGCAGCAGAATGTGCCCCTGCTCCAAGCCACGCCAGGGCAAGCAGGGGACAGCTCCAGAGTGAAGCCCACTGGCGGCCCTCCCCCACAGGGGCACCAAGTGCAAAGCCTGTGGCCTGGATTGGAGTGAAACAAATCTAGCAGCTCCTAAAACAAGACATCCCTCACCTCTGACCTACAAGTCATTCTGGAGAAAACTGCTTCCCACTTAGTATTTCAAAACCCAAATCCCAAACACAATACGAGCCACAACTTGGCAAAATTACTTTCCTTCAACAAAAACACCTTTTTAAAAAAAATTATATATATAAACAAGCCAAATGCAATGTTTTTTCTCTCTTGGGATACGGTACGGCAGGTGGGCCACAAACGTACTTCCATCGTGTTCAGAGGGTGCCACGATTAATCTGAATGCTGTTTGCAAAATGCCTGGATGAACATAAATCAGCCAGACTGGGAACTGTCCTAGCAGCCTCTGGAGACTGACCGTGAGCTTACTAAGCCAAGTAGGGACACAGATATCACCAACAGGGGACAGTCCCTCCATTCCCGGCCTCCAGGACCCCCTTTGATGGCCACAGTGAAGTTGAGCACATGTCAACTTCTAAGTCTGGACACACTTTTTGATATATTGGTTTCGGGTTATACTATTCTCCTATCCTGCTTGGGCCAAGAACACAGAGTCACAGATTAGACAAACCCTGAATTAAAACATTCAGTCCAGCCTCAAAAAGGGTTGGAAATAACTACAGAGAAAGCTCATGTGAGTGCACTACTTCAAGGCAAATCCAGTGTTTCAAATGGCAATGCAGATGGTGTTCCCGGACATGGAAAGGGAAAAACCACAAAATGACCTTTAAAGCTCTTGAACGTGTCTGCCGAAAAATCAAGGCCAGCGGACAACCTGAAAACTCAAAAGCTTCACAGGAACACCCATTGATTCTCCAGCGGCCTCAGATCCAGAAACACCTCCAACCCTCCGTTGTGAGTGTGCATAAGGAGGTCCTGAACGAAAGGGCATCTGTTGAGATCTTACTCTGAGCTTACTGCATATATCGTTTCATCATTTTTAATGACCATGCTAAAAAGTTACATTACCCCATATGACAGAACAGAAATCTGAGGCACAGGATTTTAATTAACCTACCCGAGTTGCAGGGTTTGGAGGTGTCAGATCTGAGGCTCAAAACCTGCGCTTTACACACTGGGGTCTAGTACACAACGGTGGCGCCTGGGCCAAACCCGCCCACTGCTTGTTTCCGAATAAAGTTTGATGGGAACACAGCCATCCACCTACATGTCTGTGGCTACTTTCATGCTCCAACAGCACAGTGAGTACAGCTGGCCCTTCAACAATGTGGGGGTCAGGGGTGCCATGACCCATGCAGTTGAAAATCCACCTTTAACTTCTGGCTCTCCCAAAACTTAACTACTAATAGCCTACTGTTGACCAGAGCCTCGACGATAACATCAACATTCAATTAGCACATATTTCATATGTTAAAGGTATCACAGATCATCTTACAATAAAGGAAGCTAGAGAGAAGAAAATGTTATTAAGAAAACCATAAGGAAGAGAAAATCCATTTATAATACTGTACTGTCCAAAAGCAATGTGTATGTGGACCCACACGTAGAACCCGTGCAGTGCATGCCCCAACTGCAGTTGTGACAGAGACCGTACGGACCGCAAAACTGACAATCTTTACTGTCCATCCCTTCAGAAAGGCCATGTTCTTGTTCCCCGTGGGAACCCACTGACAGCCCTCTGCTGGGGGACACACCTGGCTCCTGACGAGGATGCATGCCTAGACAGCCCCTGGCGATGGGTGGCTCCAGGACCTCCTTTCTCTCATCGCCCGGAGCACACTGTCCATACAAAGGGAGCACCTGTGATGTGAGAGCAGCCAGGCCACCCCACCTTGAGTGCTTTGTCCAAAAGGCACAACAGTAACTACACAGACCCAAACAGATTCACTGCCTTCAAGGGTCTGAAGAAGGCAGCTGAGTAGGAGGTAGAAGCAAAGAGGCGCGAGAGGGGAAAGCAGAGTCTACAAGATGAGCCGGGCCTTACTGACAGGGCAGACGGAGCGCTGGAGCCATAGTCAGGAGCCCCTGTTGCACGGCAGGCTGGTCTGGAGGCTTCTCCCAGTCTAAAGGCAGGGACTGTCCTTCTCATCCTTAACCAAGAGGATCTGGCATGCATCTCCTCCTCTCCGGTCCGCCAGGGGTCACAAGAGCCTGCCAGGCAGGCTTGCTTCACGACACCAGAAGTTTAGGGTAGTGACACATCCTCTCCAAAAACAAAACATGAAACAAACCGAAGAACACAGACCATGCCTGAGAAACACAGGCACGTTCTGAAGTACTGAGCTATTCAAGGAGAGAAGACATGATTATGACCCTTTTTCCACCAATAACAATAATAATAATAATGAATACTTCACAACTATTTAAAATAAATTCTTGGTTATTCATGACATTTTCCTCCATTACCATCATTAATATTATTATGTGTGTGTGTGTATTTCTTTTCTCATTTTAAAGCCAGCAGGTAAAGGGTAGGGATCTCTCTTCTTCTCCCCCTTCTCTTGAAAGAAGGACCTACTATTGTTTGTGAGTTTTCAAGGCCACAAGCAGGAAATTGGAAGTTGTGTTTCTATCCTAATCCCATAGTTTAAAAAAAAAAAAGGAAAATCTTTATCGAAGATCCTGCAATCAAGTTTTTTTTAAGTTAAATTTGATTTTTAAACCCCTTAGGTGATAAGACTTGTGAGTTTTTGGCATTTAACTTCTAAACTATATGTCAGGCTCCCAACTCCAGTTCTCTCTTGCTATCTCTCTCAAATAAATAAAATCTTTAGGGACGCCTGGGTGGCTCAGTTGGTTGGACGACTGCCTTCGGCTCAGGTCATGATCCCGGAGACCCGGGATCGAGTGCCGCATCAGGCTCCCAGCTCCACGGGGAGTCTGCTTCTCCCTCTGACCTTCTCCTCGCTCATGCTCTCTCACTGCCTCTCTCTCAAATAAATAAAAATAAAATCTTTAAATAAATAAATAAATAAATAAATAAAATCTTTAAATATATATATATATAGAGAGAGAGAGAGAGACTTACTTGTTGTTGTTGTTGTGCGGGTTTTTCCCAAGTCAATCCAACAGAAAGTAAATTGTGGTCAATGCAGAATAAAAATCAGAGTGACTCTTGACTTGGGAAAATTGTTAGCATTTCGAGGGGATGGTTTCCTAGCTCTTCAAATTCAAAAATGCCGTAGCAAGCAGGACTTTCCAAAATACTGGAGTTCTGGACTGCTCTTTTTCAAGGCTTTCAAAACTCAAAGGGCACAGCGCAGTAGGAATCCAGCTACTGAATAACATGTAAGCCCTGCAGAGATGGACAAAAACACAGCGGCTGGAGCCAGTGCCCTGGTGAAAGGCATGGGGCCCAGCCCTGCACACATGAACTTCTCATGACCCTCAAGTATATACTCATGTGATACACTGCAAACGCCATAAAGCAGACTTGTAATTACTAGGAGCAACTGATTTTAAAGGGCCTCTATCAAAATTACTGCTCATGAAAATATAACAGCCCAAACCAGAGAATTCGGGAGTTAGGGTATTTTCAACACTATACTTCAAATGTACAAAGGCTGGGTATTAGTCAGCAATCACAAAGGGTTTAAAAAAAAAAAAAAACAATAGCTATGGGCATGGTGACTTCATTATAAAATCCAGATATTAAAAAAATGAATATGGAGGTGCCTGCGTGGCTCAGTAGGTTAAAGCCTCTGCCATCAGCTCAGGTCATGATCTCAGAGTCCTGGGATCGAGCCCCACATCGGGCTCTCTGCTCAGCGGGAAGCCTGCTTCCTCCCCTCTCTCTCTCTCTGCCTACTTGTGATCTGTCTGTCAAATAAATAAAATCTTAAAAAAAAAAATGAATATGAAACCACCCCCACACCATGTTCAGGACAAAAATCAGTTAAGTTCCCCCAATTAATTGAAAAAGCTGGTCCTGCGACCCATCTTCCTATTTGTAGGGTTAGCACGTTAGGAAACACAGCATCTGTGGGAAGACCAGGAGGAGTACTCATTACTTAAACGTCTTCAGGGCCAAGCACTGGGGATGCCTTTTCTCAACGGGAGGAATCAGCATAGAGCCCAAGGAGAAGAAAATGCTGGCAGATCTTGGCAAGACTGAGGTATACCCTGGAGTGAAAACTGAACTGTCAGAGGAAAATGTTTCAAATGTTTGGTGAAGCTGAAATGGGGGATCTACCGTGGAATCCACTCACGGAGGGAAGCCACACATTGTCTGGTACAGGCCACGACAGCCTATTTAAAACATCCTCCATCCGGCTGTTATGATCGCGGAAAATGTATTGTGAACAGAAGTGAATAAATCCATACAACAATGAAATGTCAGCTAAGCAGGATGGCCATTAACGACGTCTCAAGAACAACTCAGATATGTGGAAACACGAGAAACACCTAACTCCGGTGTCTGACTGTGAACCTGAACCGGTTTCAGCTGAAGTGATCACTTTCAGCCAAAATTAATGAGTACTTCTTTCTTGGCCTTCCTTCCGCAAATCTCTAAAAAGATACTAGTACTGACTGAGGACAAGTCCTTTAGAAACAAAGATACTCATTCTTTTTGAACCTCTGGATAAATGAGAAGAAGAATCCTGAGCAGCAGTTTACATTTTTTGAAGGATTTGCACAGATCTCACTGAATCTTCAAAAGAGCCTTTCTTAGAAAAAAGTAAATTCAAATTTAGAACAATTTTATTTCTCCCATTAAAAAAAAAAAAAGATCAGCCCCTTGAAAGATTCTCCAAGTTTCTCAGATTCAAGTCAGTTTTTTTTTCATGACCCCAAATCTGTCAGAACAAGAATTTCTGCCCAACAGTGAGCGGCCCTTTCATGAAAGCCTCATCGACCAAGGTTCCGACCAAGGTTCGCTTCTACAAATCCCCGCAAATCCCCAGGTGTGAACCCCTAACTGAAGCTCAAGGCTGCTGGGGAGAGGAGGTGCCTGAACCGTTGTGACCAAGCAACGGACGGAAGCGGAGGCGCACGTACAATGGCATGTGTATCTATCAGTTTCAGATAAATGAGACCCCACAGCTACTCTCTTTACCTTACCCATCCTTACTGCTGTAAGTTAGAGAATACACAAAAACACCTGACCGACTGCAATCACCCCGGCCAGCTCTATTTCTTCCTCGTAAAGAACTGAAATTCTTCAATAGCTAAGTCTTCCTACTCATGATCTTCAGGAAAGTGATTTTTGAGGCCGTGGGTAAACCACTGCATTCCTTTAAAATTAAAAGAAAAAAAGGGGGGGGCGCCTGGGTGGCTCAGCGGGTTAAAGCCTCTGCCTTCAGCTCAGGTCATGATCCCAGGGTCCTGGGATGGAGCCCGCATCAGGTTCTCTGCTCAGTGGGGAGCCTGCTTCCCTTCCTCTCTCTCTCTCTCTCTCTGCCTGCCTCTCTGCCTACTTGTGATCTCTGTCTGTCAAATAAATAAAATCTTAATAAATAAATAAATAAAATTTTTTTGAAAGTACACTTATTTTCACTTTCTATCATGTGATATGTCACATCTGTGTAAATTTTATGTGCCCTAACAGAACATAACAGAGACTTCACCTTATTCACAGCTGTGCCCTAACCCAGAGCAGGCACTCAGTTAAGACTTACTGAATGACTGAACGAATACACTGGATTCCATACTGTGTATGAAAAAAAAAAAAATCACCACAAGTTTCAGCCTCTTAAAATACTGACATGCCTTGCAGAATTTACCGTACGGGCAAACTTGGAAACAAGTCTAATGGGAAGAACTTCTAAACAATGGCAACACAATCCTGATCGGCCCCATTCCAACCCTGTGTTTCTCTGAATCAGCTACTCCTTAGGTACACACATGGCTCCGCTCAGCCAATGGCAATTCCAGGAGAGAGGCAATTGATAATAATTATGTTTTCTGCCTTCTCTTGGGTTATGAATTTATCATGATGCAAAAGTTGAGCTACTCTTATGCCACGTTAACAATGATAAACACCATAAAGACAAAAAAGAAACTAAATTCAAGCATTTAGATTCTGCAGGGGAGTTTATTAAACGGATTAACTAAGGAAAGGCAAAGCCGCGCAATTATGGAAAACAGGGAGCAACACTTCTGCCTGGCTATTTTTGACGGCCACCTGAGAATGGATTTCAAATGCCCTCATTTCTGCAGGTACATTATCTTGTGTTTTATTGTTATTCACAGCTGCAAGTTGATTAATTTGTATTCAGAAATTCTAAGTGGCAAATGTGCAACGCATAGTAATATACATTTTCTTTATGGACACAGTGAAACTGCCTAAGCCACATCTCATGTGTAACTCTTGCTCAGCCAGTGAGCAAAATGCATGAAAGAGTTTTTAAAAAGGCCTGGAAAGAGTCTGATTTGAAAGGAAAACTGCAAGCCCCTCTTCCCTACCCATTCTCTTAAAAAAAACAGTAAGAAAAAAAAAATCAAACAACAACAAAAACTAAAGTCTTAAGAAAAAACAAACAAAGAGAAGAGTTGGGTAATGTCAGGCTGCCAGAATCATCAATGTTGTCAGTTCATATTCTCGTCTCCTGCTCTCTAGGCGTTTCTAACAAAACCCAGAAACACCAGTGATGAGTCACACCAAAAGACCTGTGCACCACAGTCAGAGCTTAAATAAGAGATAATGATATTTATTAAATCCACTGCCTAAATGCAATCATGAGAGGTTCTTAAGAATACCGAACTCACTCTCACCCGTTTTCTGCACTAAGGAGATAAGGAGTGGTGTGGCTAACCAAAATGGGTGGAAAATATATAATCATTGGTTTGGGAACACATAGCCTGATCCATCCCTCTTCTCCATCAGCCCCCTAGTCTATGGCCCTTACTGACTTATTTTCCTGATCGTGTTTCCCCTGCTTCAAGTGAGTTTACATTCCTTTGCACATGGAACCTTAGAAGTAGATCTGAGACCATGCTTCCTAGCTGGAGAAAACAACTTTCCCATTGGAGACCTTTGCCAATTATCCATGGCTTTGACACCACGTATTCAGCACTTGACAATATTCTCATTGGAAAGTTTCATTAACCCCTAAGGTCACTTAAGATGCAATAAGAATGGTATGTTATCAAGCAAATGTAGTCATCAATATTATTCAAACGTAATTTTAGTTTACTTTTTCATCATTTCCCATGCTTAAAATTCTGAACTACCACAAACACGGCCCAGTCAAAGAATTTATCTGTCAAATGCTTGCGTACATTATGTTTGTGTGGATTTCCACTCAAGACACTGTGGACTGCAGCTAATCTCCTGGACCCAGTCTCTTGTAAATTCACTACAGCACCTCAGACGTGACTGCAGACGCTCCCATTATCTGTCACTCTGTAATTCAAATATTTCCCCAAGCCTTCTTTGGCAGCATATATTGGATGGATTAGGAGATACTGAACTGTAAACAAGGAAACAAACATCTGAGAAGGTGCTCTCGGAAGAAAAATCATCAGCTACTAGAACTCAGGAGGAAGGGTGATCCTGATGGGGGCACACTGGTTAGGCTTCACTAATGGGATTCCATGTGGTCTGCATGCCTACGGTTTAAATGAGCCACAGACACTCAAACACCCCACTTAATTAACACACACACAAAAAAAACCCCAAAAAGTATGGGCTGGGAATCTGAGACCTACAGTAACTCCAGAAACAGAAATGACTTCTTCCTCATGCTAATCATTCCAGGTCCTATAAGTACACACAAGGTCACAAAAACTCCACATCATTATTTTTTTTTAATTATTACAGAAGAAACTAAACTTCTAAAGGGCCAGTTATAGGTTAAATCATAAAATAGCAATGAAAAAAGTGAAGGTCTCTTCATGAGTTTAAAGGAAGAGGAAAATTTTAAACTTGAGTTGAAAAGAAAAGTAATTTGATCAAAAATCAAGAATTCAAGGTTCCAGTCTTGATTCGTTATTTCTTCAAAAAAATATTTATGGAGTTTTGCTCAGTATCCACACTATGATCCCTGGCCCTTTGCCCTTATTGGTATGTTTAACTCAACCAGTGGGAACAGTTAAGCAGAGGTGCGATCACGTGTTGGATGGATCCTACAGACAGCGCTATACACATGGGACATGCTGGTATTATTTTACTGAGTCAAACGACAAGCTTCTTAGCACAAACCAGTCCTGGCATAATTCCGGATGACAAATAATCTAAGGTATAAGAATAAAAATGAGTAGACATCAGGTGACCAAGGAGAGTACTGTTAGATCTGACTTTCTATATAAGCACCACAAAGGACTCAAAACACTTAAGTTAGGATTAACACTTAAGTTGGAACAGGAAGCCACCAGAGCCCCAGCCTGGCGGAGACTTTCCACTACTCCAAAAGGGAGAAGAGAGTACTAAATGAATGATCCGCCAGCCGACACTGAAATGACAAACAATGAAATCTCAATGTTGCATTTATCAAATAATACCATTCACCAAAAAGCTCAAGTTCTAAAAGGCCTGAAATGTCCATATTTAAGTCATCTGAAATCCTGTTTCACGTAAGAGAATGTGATTCCTAGTCATGCATCAGATGTCTATGGGGGTTGGGGGAATGATAATGTATCTGGTCCTTCCTCCTCGGAGATGTTTCTATCCCACCCATGGAAGACAAAGTTGCAGGGCAAGAGAACACCATGGACTTCTTGATGATCGTCACGTGTCCTGCTACCAGCACTCGCTCTACAGTGAAAGGCTGGAAGAGATGGGCCCCTGGAGCAGGAAGAAGCATCAAGTCATTTGTGATGTCCTCCAGCTCCCTAGAATGGGATTCTTTCCCAGCCCACCCTCCCCAAGGCCCTAGGCTGATTCTATTTGATAACTATAACTCTATTGGCCAGAGAGATGTTCCACAGACCATGTTGGTATGGAGTCCTGGTGACATCTTGTGGTGAAACAGAATATAAATAAGCCTAAAATTCTACCCATGGCTGCATTCAGGCTAACTAGAAACCTGATTTCACCTTTGTTTTTCTACCTGAGTAACTTCTGACTTCATCCTTCCTTCTCTGAAGAGAAGCATCCTCTAGGCCTGTAACCAAGAGGCATATACTGGTGTCTAAGACACACATATTTTATCACACATCAAAGAAAACAATTTCCAGAAGGTAACAGCCACTTTCATTAGAGGGATAATAGGTATTTCAAAGAAATAAAAAGATTCTATGTCCCATTGGTCACCATCTATCCCAAAGGACAAATAAAAAGATAGCAGGAGAGAATTACAGCACATAGGCGAAAATGGTCAGGTAACACGTGCCGAGCTCCCCAAACTTCCTAAAGAAGAAACAACAATTATACATTTAGATGTAATATTAGGGTGAGTCAATTTATTTTTTTAAAAAAATGGAAAATACTATGAAATCTAAAGAAATGTGCTGGTTGGAACAGAAAAACAAAACAAAGAAGAACCAGTCCTTCTAGGCATACTCGGCAATCATCATTGGTGTGTACTACAAAGACATTCACTGCAATTCTGTTTACAATCGAGAAAAACTAAAAATAACCTATATGTCCAACAATAGGGGATCCGTTAAGTAAATGATAATCAGCCCATATATTAGGGCACTGAGGAGCTATTAAAAACAATGCTGTCAGAGGATTTAATAGCACAGAAACAGTGTTAAGTGGAAAAGGGCAATCTCTAGGACAATTCTATTTTCTTTTTTTGACCTGTTTTTTTAAACTTTTTACAAGCAACGTATGTTTGTGATATTGGAAACTAAACACATAAAATAACCATAAAAAATAATAATTCATTCCACTTAATAGAGAAGGAAAAACAATGCAGTTGCCGCTTCTGGGCCCTTCCTTTCCACTGACAGATCATGGGAACTTCAGCGGTCACTTTAGGTGTTGGGGGCCCAGTTTCCCCATCTATAAAACAAGAATATCTTCCATACCTTAGATGTATAGAGAAGGCTGAGAACATAATTACAGGAATATCCTCCCTCTAGATACATAAAAGTCTATTTTGTTGTGTTCTTGTTTTGCAAACTCTATTATACCAACCATGTGAAAAAAGATGCTCAATTCTATTTGACAAATGTGTCCACCTAGTTGGGCTGAAAGGCTTTTCTGCCATGTCTCTGCAAGTGAACTCAAATACCCTCTCCTTCTAGAGGCCCAGCCTAGCTGCAGGGATGGCTCCCTCCTTCTGTTTCCCAAGACACGGTCTCTGCACTGCCAGGCTGCTCTGACCACGTCCATGTTTTCTGTGGCATCATCTCGTGCCCAGCCTGCCCTCATCTTGAGGCATCCCGCACTCTGCCTGCCCCACCTTCCATGGGGTAGGAACTTGGGCACTCCCCACACAGGCCACATCAGTCTCCTGAGGACCAGCCAAGGTTGAAAAGCACAAAAAGTCATGTTCCATACAAGTCCAGGGCTTCCCTGCCTCGCCACTACTGGCTTTGGGGGGTTGGGCAATTCTTTCTTGGTCCCCATCCCATGCACTGTAGTGTGCTTAGCAGTATTCCTGTCCTGAACTCACTAGATGCCAATAACTACAAATTCCCCCCGGGAGATGTGACAACCAAAATGTCTCCACACATTGCCAAACACCCCGGAGTGATAAGCGGACAGATTGCACGCAGGGAGAACGGCACTGTTTTCTTGTTAATAATGGCCGTGGCCTCTAAGCAGGAGACATGCAGATCAAATAAATGATCATCTCAAGCACAGAGCCCTGACAAGAGAGTCCACGCCAGCACCTCAACCAAAATCTCGAGACTGAACGATGGATGACAGGGAGGGCATCACTCTCCTCCCTCCTCAGGTTCCTTCTCAGCCTGGAGCAAAAGGAAGGGGCCAGCCTCCCTGAACCCGCAGCCAATTTGCGTCTCCTCTGAGAGCGTCTTCTGGAAGCGCTACGGAGCGAGCGTGAAGATCTTTTGTGAGATTACTTATCTCAAGCGTGTGTCACTTTTTCAGCACCATAAAACTGAAATACTTGAAATAGATGTCACTACATTTGTCATGAACTGACATGGCCAATTAATATTACAAATCCACCATGGAGAAACGCTTCCAGCTCCCAAGGTATAAACTGCTGAACATCACAATTTCATCTTGTAACAATGGGCCAACCTCGCCTGGGCTATAAATACGACGACGTTGATTAAATGGTAAAGAGCACTGTTCGCGGGGAGTCGCTTTCCAGGGCTGACACTTGCACCGCGCCGAAAGTTAACAGGTGCCACCGGTGTCTTGGCTGCAAAGATACACTTTTTCCTCCCTTTCTTTAGGAAAAAGTTGACTGCTGCATACCGTGTCATTTTTCTCCCCACAGCTAGCAGGTGGCACGTTCATTATGTGACATGAAACATTCTGGACACAAGTTGTCCCAAGATGTGCCGTTTAGCTGGCTGGGCTTTTTCTCTTTTCTCTTTTTCTTCTCTTCCCTCCCTCCCGCCTTTCCTTCCTTCTTTCCCTTCTTATTTAGTTAAGTGGTACCACAGCCAAACTCCGGCTCCTAAGGAGGCACCGCTGGGCCTTTGGCCCTGAGACACACATGCTGGAAATGAACTGGAAACAAATGGCCTCCCCTTAACTTCTCATGAGCCAGCTTCACCCCGCTTCGCCCCCTAGGAGCGGACCAGCATCTTTTCTGGTGGCATCTTAGCCATCAAGCAGAAAAACTCCACTGTTCCCAGTCACACACTGATTTCCGCTGATTTTCAAACACCCTTCACCCACCACTGCAAGAGGCGGGCATTTGATATCAACTCCACAAGGCATTTAGGGGCTGAAAGAACTTGACTTTCCTTTCTTGGCAGAAGTTTTAAGTTCAAGTCCTGTGGCTTAGTTCTTTATATTGTTGGTTTGGAAGACAGAGGGAGCAGAGCATTCAGGGAAGAGACTACATATTAAGGAAAATAAGTAGTGGCCTATAAATTACCCAAACAGAGGAAACAAACTTGACTCTGGAAATAAGGTTTGGGAGGAAGGTGAGACCCATATGCATGAATGTATGAAGTCAGAGAGAAATGTGTCAAAAACAAATTATAAATTTCCAAATACAGGATTACACATGAATGGATGGTAATAATTGCACATCAGTCAAACTCAGTGTGTGTATTATGTCTGCATTTCATCAGACAGCGTTAGCTCCTGGGTCATCAATTAGCAACCTCGGTTCTAGATATCGGAATCTGAGAAAGTCTATATGGCATACCGGCCCTGCCTCGATATTGTGATTCATTTCCTTATCCACTTCTCTTTTTCTTCCTTCATTTTGCTAAAAATGCCTTCTGAAGAAAAAAGAAGAATTTTCCAAGGAATACTCACAAGTCTCTGCTCACGGAGTTCACCATTAATGGAAATAGGAGACTGCTTTCTTCAAATTATACCTAATTAAAGTAATTAACAAACTCCTTTATGTCTAACACACATACCTACACACAAAACTCTAAGAATTTTTATATATATTTATACTGTACCTTTTTCCTTATTCTTCTTCTCCCAATAATGGACTCTTTCTGTTTTAGAAAGCTGAACCACTCCATACAAAGAACAGTTTACTCCAATACAAATAGAAATTACAGAAAATATAAAAATCCCAGTAAACCCTTTAATCTCTAACTTTCCAAGCAGGTGAATTAATACAGAGGACATTTGAGATTTATTTTCTTTAAGCTCCAACAGTAAAGAGTGTTTCAAAGTCATTCTCAAAGCTCTGGAGATTTTTAAAATCCAAATGAACCAAGCTTAACTCTGTGGTGTGATATATAATAAAACCTACTCCAGGATTCACCTACTTAAAGATACAATGGTACATTTGGATAAGAGAAAAAGAAATAAGAGTATCTAAACATATATGGATCTAATGGTTAAAATTTTTGAATAAAAGTTTCTTGCTTCACGTAATAAACTGAAGCGTCTTGGTGGGTATTTTGTATCTTGATTTTTTCCAGAAAGAAATTACTGGAGCAAATGCCTCCTGAAGGGAAGAAATTACGAGCACATTTCCCAATGAAAACAAGGTCCCTGCCCTGTAACTATGCATGCCTCAGCATCACCAGGTAGCTTGGAATTGCTCTCAAGGTCCTTTTACTCTTCTTGGTCCGAGTCACTCCACTATCTGTAAATTGCTTTTCCTGTCAAAGAAAATATAAATGATTTTCTTATCCTTAAATTCCTTGTCTTACATAAGAAAACATTAAGCATATTTCAAATAAAAATTTACAATTACCAATAGCTGTGTGAAAGATTAAATACCCAAGCTAAGATAGTTAAGGCAAAAAAAAAAAAAAAAAAGGTGATAAAATGGAATAGAGAACTTTGATTTTCTCTTTCTAATCTGAAAATATCACTGGAGACTGTGGAGGAAGCAAAAGAACAGTCATAAGGCCTTCAGGGATTACTTAGTAAAAGTCATTTCAGTCATACAGTCATGACCAAAAGGAACATTTGTTAGATAATTGTTATTCACTCTAGTAATTACCTAAACTGAATAAACAAAACTTTGAAACTCAAGTTACAGAAGAAGGGGAGAACTCTGCGCTTGACTGTATGAAATCAGAATGATACCAGTTAATGTAGTTATTTTGTTTAAATGGAAACATCCATGACACAACCGGCCTTTGAACCACCTACGTCACATATGAGGCCCAAGAAATGGAACCCCAAGCCCAAGTAAGCATCAGACAAAATCTTGACACAGTCTACACACCACTGAATGGATCAAGAATTTGAGTGACTGCCCTGAATAACACACAGTAGCAATCACTGGGCATCACCTAACATACCATAGAAGGATAATCAATTTTATATTACTTTGAATGTATCG
The DNA here is from genome assembly GCA_004024625.1 of Mellivora capensis. Taxonomy (NCBI): domain Eukaryota; kingdom Metazoa; phylum Chordata; class Mammalia; order Carnivora; family Mustelidae; genus Mellivora; species Mellivora capensis. Next base: position 16,948 of record PISX010000125.1, on the reverse strand, counting down.
AAACACAATTTATAGAGTAATTACACTAACAACAATTCCCAAGACATTTGTAAAAAATATATTACTGCTTTATTGAGATATAGTTCATATACAATGCAATTCAGCCATTTAATTTGCATAGTTCTGTGGGTTTTCAAGTATTCAGAGTTAGGCAACCATCTCCACAGTCAAGAGAAGAGAAGAGGAGAGAGGAGAGGAGAAGAGAGAAGAAAGGAAGGAAGGAGAGAAAAGAAGGAAAAGAGAAGCAAGAGACTTAGAGGCACACCTCTTTGTCGCTGGAGGGTCTCCCACTGCTGCCCAAAGTGACAGAGTTCGGGTTGCCCGGTTACCAAACAAACTCTCTTACCAAATGAAGCAAGAGAGAAAGCAAAAGAAAACTGTTCATTCGCAAAACTGAGACTCAACTGAGTTAAAAAATTAGGTTGTACAGATCACAAATGTAATCACAGGAGACAAGCTCTGAGAGTTTTTCAATCACTGTGGGGCTGCATCAATTTAAAGTCATGTTAAAGAGAAAAACATCTGGGAAAGTCCGCCCGTATCACTTCAGATTAGATTTGTGGTTGTGATCAGGCTGTGCATTTTGTCGGCTTTATTTTACATTTTAAAGATACTGCTTAATGCCCATAAATAAGAAACATGTAACCTATGACTTGTTCTCCGTTGCCCAGAGATTAACAGGCAGCACAAATTAACATGAAGAGTGAAACACAGAGTATTCATCTAAGATTCGTATTAACGTATTAACTAACTTCCTTGGAGCAACCAAACATAGGGCAGCTTCAAATCCAGAGACTTTTTTTTAAACCCTGCTCCACTTAAAGTTTCACAAAAATCAATCTGTGGTCTGTCTCCCTTCACCTATTCGACCCCGCAGGAGGGAAGTGGAAAATTCCATCCAGTTTGTATCAGTGTCTTGTCAAGTGCGACTTCCTTTATCTCACTAGGATCTTGTTAAATTGCGTATGAGTTTAGTCCTGGGCTCCGAGGATTTCTAAACATCAAGTTGCATAAAAGTGACACTTCACCAATTTAAGTGATAAGTTTTCAAATTGTGAAGCGTCTAATTGCAACAATAAATTCACCTGGCTTTCCTCTCTGGTCAGACATCTGTATCTTTAACAAACAAAAGTGGCAGTTTAAAAACAATTAGACTCAAAAACTCTAATGAATAAAAATCACTGTCTCTACAGATAGCACACAAAGTTGGATGTGCTTCTGCATGGCACAGCACACTGGCTAAGGACATTCTGAGCCAGGAAGTGCCCTGTGCATGAAGTCATGCCTATGGACATCAAAAATCTGGAGGAAACCTTAAAACCTCACTGTGACAGTCCTAATGGAGTGCCTTTTCATTACATCTTGTTTTCCTTAGGGGAAGGAGAGTGGCCTTCATGTTGTTTGACCAGAGAATTCCTACCCTGTACATCCAACCATGACACCCACCAACAAACCACCTCTTAACGGCGAGGGCATTGAGCAAAAAGCAAAGACAAGTAGTGGCAGAGTCCGCAAAAAAATCGAGACGGTTGGATAGGGGTGGCCCTCTCCCTTCCATGGAAGAGGAGGCTGGTGCTAAATATTGCAGGAAACTGGCACATGAGTTTCCAAACTGGCTCTGAGTTGCCAAGGGCATGCAATCTGGAAGGATCTTTGAGGGTCATTTGACTGCACTCCATTTCCCGCTTACATGCTGACTTCGGAACCTGACCTCTGCAGAAGACGAGTCTCCACGGCCTCCGCAGCACACAGAATTATTTATCCCTGTACCCCTATATATTAAACACCCTTTCCCAGTAGGTGAAATAACTGTTTGCTGAGTGAATGGATGAATCTTACGTTGAACGTTACAAGCATGTGCAAAACGCTCTGTGTGACACCTGGCACGTAATAACTCTCAGTAAGAGATTTCTCTTCTGAGCACCTGGTGAGCTTTTTGGTGCCTGTTAAAGTCAGAAGCTCAGAACCTGGCAGCAGAGTCTGCTGAGGCTCTGATCTCATCAGGCGGATCGTGCTCAACACAGAAGGGATTTACAAACAGCAGTGCTCTATCTCTAATAGTACATTAGCCCATGCAATTATTTGGGACCCTTTGTTTTCTACTGCTCAAACGATTTCCTCCTTGCCCTCTATACCCTTCTGGTATCTTTACCATTTTTTTTCCACCACAGTTGTACCTACATATGATTGTACCTACTATTTCTACCACCCAGAAAGCAGGACCAACCAATTATCCCAACTTTGGGTACTGTCTGAACCACTGCATGAATCCCAAGAGAAGGGCAAGAAGTTAGAAATAAGAAGAAGTGCTGGGTTTTCTCACTGTGTATGTAGGACAATGTGCTAACACTGTGCAGGAGATAGAGCAATGCCACTCCCTCTCTCGAAGATGCCAGGTCCTAATCTCCAAAACCTGTGAACACATTTAGGTCACATGACAGAGAGGAATTCAGGTTGCAGGTGAAGTGAGAGTGCCTTGGGTCGTCCAGGTGGTCCCAAGGTAATCACAGGGGTCCTCAAAGGCAGAAGAGGGAGGCAGGCGAAGAGAACTACCAAAACACAGGGTTGCAAAAAGAAAAAAAAAGGGGGTGGGGTGGGGCAGAGAAATACAGTGTTGCTGGCTCTCAGTGCAGGGCCATCACCAAGGAGTACAGCGGCCTCAAACACAGGAAGTAAGACCTCCCCTGGAGCCTCCAGAAAGGAATGCTGCTGACACCTGCATCTGATCCTCTCCTACAGACCTGGGAGTCAAGAACTGTATGTTGTTCGGTGGCTACATTTGTAGCCACTTGTAACAGCAGCAGGAGGAAACTACTGTACCTGGATGCAGTGAGCGCTACTTCTCAGTCAACCCACTGGTCGTCTGATTTGCAAATGGCCCAGCCAAGTGTCTGTCTGCTTTAAAATGATTAAGTCAGACTTCAGGGGTCAGGAAGACAAAAAAGAAATTTTATATTTGTTATCCTATTACTTTAATCATGGTTTCCTTATGATTTGTGCTTTTTAGCTATTCCGATTTAATGGATCAGAACCAGAAATCTATTGAGATGGAAAGGCCCAAAAGGCCACCTGCCAAGGCAGACAGAGTGCCTCCTGGATGAGGGCGACGACTAGCCACATGCTCCCATCTCTGTTATGACTCTTACTAGCCGAACTTCCTATCTCAAACCAGTTAACCTAAGCCCGTTAGCTTTGTTGTAAAATGGAAATAATAATAGTCCTAACACCTCAAGATGGTAATTAGGGTGTAAAAAGATAGGACACCATGCATACGGTGCTCAACTCAGCACCTCACACATAGTGTTTGAAATGTGGAAGAAACAGATCCATGGGACTTAAGTGATTTGCCAGAATGGAGTTATGTGGCAAAGACAGAAATACATTGCGGTCTCCCTTCCCCAGCTAACGATCTCCCTCTACAATACCCTGCGTCTAATACTGAACTTTCCATGGACTCAAAAATTAGTGCATTTCAGTCCACATTGGCTTAAAATATCAAGGACAATCCTCTTAATTTAACCCCGTTCTCATACAGGTCTCTATAAAACTGTTTGAATTAAGTAGCCAACACTGTCACACTGACGGGACTAAAACACACCGAGCCAAGGGGCAGGTTCCCATCTAGTTCCGAGAATGTTTAAAGCAAACAGAAAAGAATAGAACAGAAAAGAAAACGTGTTCACTGACTGTTGACATTCAACCCATTTTCACGAAGATAAGGTGGCTCATTAACAAACAAAGACATAAAATCAAACTATGAAACCAAGGGAGGATCAAACTGCATAAAGCCCAGTGGGGCACTATAGTTACAAAGAAACCAAGACCTAGCCTGGCCCTCCGCAGGTTCTGAAACCTCACAGGGACTGCAGACATGAGTGATAGGAAAGGAAAGCACTTGGCAGGATGGGAGAGACACTGTTTCTCAGAGGAAAGTGCCCGGGGTGGGGGTGGGGGGTGGAGGACCTGGAGGGCTTCAGGGGAGGTCAGACTTGACTAGAGGGATACGCTAATGACAGCAATGCTCAGTGCCAGGCACTGGGCTTGGGGACCTGTAGGACTTGTCATCCAACCTTCCCACAAACCCTGATTGATAGGAACAATTATAAACCACAGTTTACCGATGAGGAAACTGAAGTTCAAAGAAGTTCGAAACTTGGCCAAAGGTCACACAACTAGGAACTAGAGGAGCCTGGACTTGGACCCTTCAGTCTGACCTTGAAAGTACTGATACTCCTGACAAGAGGAACAGCAGTGACTCTGTGGGGCAAGTCTGTGGCAGGAACGGGGATCCTGAGACTTGAGGGCCCAGGAGGTCAGTCTGAATTGTGGGACCAGCGTGGCACCAGCCATGAGCCCAGATGTACAGTCACAGCACAGGTGGCTAGGAGACAAGGTGCTTCTGCCCCAGAACATAGGGTGAACCCCATTTTAGGGCTCCAAAGTGCCGAGGCAGCCCTACCAGGGAGGCGCACAGCAGAGCGTGACATGTTGATCAGTTTCTGCTGTGCGGTGGGGCCATCCCCCACACCCCGGACAGGTCTCAGACAGCCTCCTGAAACCGCCCTGGGGGCCCCAGAGGCCCTGAGGTCTCCAGAGCTTGTCACTCAGGCACCGAATACACTTAGTCTAATTGGATATTATTCCTCCTTTATGAAGCCAAGCAGGTTGTTACCCAGTTCCCTGGGTAAGACACTTGCAGCTTCATTTTACAATTACATCTCCCTGGTATTTGTCATGGCACAGAAGTGAAATCTCTGTGTCGCTGGTCCCCGATGTCAGCTTTTCCTTCTGTTTAAAACATAGGTGCTATGCCAGGTCTTTTTAAATCTGTAAGCGCTTTTCCATCCTCTCAAGGAAAAAAAAAAAAAGTCCTGCAATATCTGACCAATTATTTTCTAACCCACATTAAAAATAGATGCCATTTCCACGGCCATGGTGGCAGTTATTAAAACTGCTCACAGCCATCCTTCTTTCTGTTCTCAGTTTTTGGGGCACACAGTAGGCTTGCACGTCCATGTCCTTTCAAAGCTGGGCATGGCTGTGGATTTGTTTGGGCCAGTGAACTGTGGGAGGGAAGTAACACTTCCGGGTGGAAGGTTTCTAAAGGCCAACCACTGATTTGTCATGTCCCCTTCTCTATACTGCAAATAACAGAGGCATGTGTGGGAGATGTGGTCGAGGTCAGTGACTTTACTGAGCAGAACACCCACCCCTTTCCATTTTTCATGAGTGAGAAATAAATTCACTGTTTACTGAGTCATGGAGATATGGGGATTTTTGTTACTGCAACACAACCTAATGCATTCTGACTGGTAAAAGCTGTTATAAACCAGTTCAAGTAGTGTCTTTATATACTAACTCCTCGTTACCAAGCTGGCTTTCCTTTTGCCTCCCAGAAGCATGGGACCACTCATGAGCTATCAAGGGTGGGTTGGGCAGGTCACCTAGGTTGTGACGTGCATCCTAAGTCCTATATCCTTTCTGATTCCACCTCTCTATGCAGCACACCAGCACACCCTCTTCCTTGGACCCCACCCAGATTCAGAAAGCAAGAAAATAGACAACGGTTTTCTCCCAACCTCATCTTGAAAGGGTTACAGGTGGAGTCACCAACATTTCAGTTACAAAATGCAAATCTAGGCACAACTAGCGTATCAGTCCTCCCAAGGTTTTCTAGAATCCAACATGAGGCACACATAGGGTCAAAGAAGGGGTCATTCCTCTGCTCCCCTCACAAAGCACCATGATTCTTGGGGACCCAGTCCTTTCTGAATGCCTTAGCATCAATTTCCTCTGAGGTTGTCCCACCAACATAGGTTGATCAATCCCTGCCTTCAGAGAAGCATCTTCTGTGCCTGCTCCTTCTGTAATAGCAGCTGGTGGCCCAAGCAGCAGAAAGCTGGAACATTCTCAGCCACACTGCTGCTGAGGCCAGATGTTGTTCTCTGGAATAAGGATGATATCTCTGCTGAGCACCTTAATGGGAAGGAAAATTCATAGCCTTGTATCCCAAGCAGGGTGCTCACCTCTCAAAGGTACACCTAAAAGGGTGTACTCTCACACACCCTTTCCAAATACCCAAAAATAACAGAGTATGATCAAATAAACACAGCTATCATGATGGGCCAGAGACCTCATATGCATGATTTCTAATGTTCACAGTGAAGTGATGCTCAGAGGGGTGAAAAGGCAGAGCCCAGATGTGAAAGCAGCTTCTTCCAATGCCAGGCTCATTTTCCTACCACTACACCAAACTTCCACCCATCATGCTTTTTGTTTTTCCTTTTTGTTTTTGGTTTTTTTTTTGTATTATTCTTCCTGCCAGGAAGATCCTCTCCAATCATATCCATACTGAAAACTCTTGTTCCTGTTTCCCCCACTGGATGTTCCACGCTATCCACACTCACCCTGAACCCCTCCTTCTGGAACCTTTTTCCACAGTGCTGATGTCTTCCCTGTTCAGGCTGTTACCACAAAATACCATAGACAGAGTGGCTTAAGTAACACACATGTATTTCTCACAGCTCTGGAGGCTGGAGGTCCAAAAACAGGGTATCAGCAGAAGCATTCCTGGTGAGAGCTCTCATCCAGGCTTGCAGAAAACCACCTCACTATGTGCTCATAGGCCTTTCCTCAGTGCATGCCCAGAGACAGCGAGATCGCTCTCTCTTCCTCTTCTTCTAAGAGCACCATTCACATCACAAGGGACTCCCTCTCATGACCTCACGGAATCACAACCACCTCCCCAAAACCCCCACCTCCCCACATCATCACATGGGGGCTCAGGCTTCAGCATATGACTCCAGAGGGGACACAAACATTCCGCCCATAAAGGGCAGCAACAGAACTGGTGCGTTAACTATAGGCACACAGTCTAGCTGCCTATATTTTCTCATTTTTCAAGTTTACCACTCTTTTGCTTCATAACATAGGTCTTGACCATGCATCACCAGCAGCAGTGGCAACAGCGACCGCCAACATCTACGGGCATGTCCACATGCAGGGACTTCAACAAGCAGTTCACACAGATGATGTCCTATCTGCAGGCTCTCTCCTACACTCCATACCTGTCTCTCTCTGCCCCAATGTCATCTTACCAATGAAGACTTCCCCCAAAACCCTAACAAAAGCCATGCTTGGCACACAGTAGGCCCACAATACATAGCTGATGAGTGAAAGAATGAATGGATGGATGGAAAACGCCCTTCAAAGCCAAGTCTGTGGATTCCTTATGATGTGTGAGTGCCATGCCATGGCCATGAGAAGACCCAGCTGGTTCCACCATCAGCTTCCTGAGAAGTAATGCCCACCCCAGACTCACTGGGGATCGACAACACCGTTACTCAGCCCAGCATGACCCATCCTGTGCCACAGAGCTGGGCCAGGGCCAGAATCAGAACCAAAAATAAATGGCCTCCAGCTCTCTAGCCTCTCAGTAGGAATACCTAAAGTATCTTTAATCAAACTTTAGAGGCTCAAATTGCCCACAATTCTAGAAATGCTCAAGTTACTATGGATTTATCAGTGAAGAGAATGAAATAAAGAAAATTTGTTTCATAGTTAAAGCCAAGGCCACTTTATCCCAGATGTACTTAAATCACTTAGCTCTTAACAGAATCTTTAACTATAAATATACTAAATTTGGTAGTAGGATAGATTAACTACAAAAGGAAATTAACACTGCCTCAGAGAATGGAGATAACATATTAAAACCACTGATAGGCTACTTCTGAGAATTATAACTGGGTAGACCTAACATTTTTAAATGGATATTAGAGATGATGAAATAGCACGCGGCCACCCTCCGAAATGCAATTGAATTTACATTGATTAAGGTAGAGGGAGAAAATCTAGTATTACAGAAGGCCTTAGAGTAAAAACTTTAAACAAGCCCCAGAATGATTCCTTAGGAAATAGGTTCTGGTGACTAAACGGTGTGTCATTAGTCCTCTGGCTAGCAACTGCAGCTTTCCGTTCCATTATGAACGTGTGTGTGCAGGATTTCGTCTGTGGGTCCATTAACACTTGCCTTCCAAAGAGACCCGCAGTAACGCAAGTTTGCAGGGTTCTGTCATTAGCCCTGTTTGCATTCTCCGAAGCAAACCTCCGGTCTCATGACGCACTACATTAAAAATCCTCTTTGGTATCGACTGCCTGAAGCTGAAGCTTCCCCGTTAATACAGCACAGCTCAATTAACGGCTCTTCAATATACAATTTAATTTTTCTTTCATCTTGATCCACAGCCTGGCTCGAAATGAGGAATGCTAGAATAGATGTACTTTGAATATTGAAGCAAGTCTTTATAAATAAACCTATCACACTTGTAATGATTTCTGTCATAACATGACAGAAGAGATGAAGCTCGGCGTCTGGCACTTCTACTCACACGTCATTTTTCCAACATCACCAGAACCTACATTTTTTTTTTTTTTTTGCCTTGGCTTTTCCCTAATGCTTATTTTCCAGTTATCCCTGAATAGCATTCTGCTGTTGGAGAAAAGTTTATCCATTTTTTCCCCCTTCCCTGTGTGACAATTCTTCAGAAGGAACAAAGAACATTACTATTCTGTTACTTACATGTAAGGTAAGGAATGTAAGTTATAAATGAATTATGAAGGTCTTACCCTTGGAAAGACATTCATATTTCATCATAAATGTGATCCATAACACTTATCCACATACAGTATTTATATTTACACATGATTATCCAAGGTTTCTTTTAATCTCACCAAGCCCATACTTTCATAAGCAAATCAAACATTCTCCTTTAGCCTATAAGGCACAGAAGAGAATGTACAAAAGGTGCTGCCAATTGACCCTGCAACACACACTCTCTCCCTGGGTGGAAGGTATTATATTTACAAAGAACGCTGTGAATCCAGTGATTTCTCGAAGGTATACGGGGCAGTGTTCAAACAGCTCCGTGTGCTTGCTGTTGGTCACAAAGAGGCAGCCGCTCCACTTTGGCCCAGAGACAGTTTCCTCCGTTTAAACATATTCATAAAAACACACTTGACAACGCTTCATGCCATGGGTAGCAGCAGAGTAGCGGTGACATGGATTCCTCACAGTCTCTTTCAGCTGCTTGGGGAAAGCAGAGGGCCGTCCCTCTGCCAGTGAATGAAGCATCAGGGGAGACCGGCTAAAACCCTAGTCTCTTTATGATCAAATCATTCCAGGTGGTCTTTTTTAGACTACAGGAGAAGGTCTGTCGCCAAGCTGGGTAACGTCATAGCCGCGTCACAATGACAAACGACTTATTTAAAATTTACTGGATTTATCCCAGTGTATTCTTCATGTTATAATTTATAACCTACTTTTAAAATTCAAAATACATTTCAGCGATTTCAACTCACTCAGTGTCTATTGGCATGAAATAGAAATTACACATAAATATGCATATGTATGTGTTTGTGTGTATATATACACACTCTCAAAAGAACAAGCCTTCAGAACAGGAACTGACAAAACTACCCATATTTTAAACATCCTCCTTCCATTCTTATTCTTCTTCTCCCTGATGCTGTACTGCTTATATAATTTAGAGGGAACTACACAAAAGCTGTAAGAGACTTTTTAATTGTCAGAGACAGAGCACTTAGAATTTATAGTAATTAACTAGTCATTATTTCAAATAAGAACATTAATTGGTATGTTCAGAAAACCTGCAGCATTGCAAAATTTAAAACAAACATTACAATGATATCATTTACAACTAATCTATATTTACCACTGAAGTGAGCTTCAAACTATATTTCTTTCTATTATGCTTTTATTGGCTACAGCACACAGCAAATGGGGTGTGTTACGCATAGCTTCCTAAACACCTAAATTTATAAAACCCAATTACATAAATTAATTAGGAATGAACCATACATTTATGCCTTTGTTTGCAACTCCAACATATTAAACATGACAAAGTTAATAAGTAGACCCTAAAAGAAAAAATAATGCCATGTATTCATTTTCCATAACAAATTTTTATGAGATTTAATTTGACTTGTCTGGTCCTAAGGGTCATGATTCTTAATAAATATGCAGTTTCTTGCCATTTCATATATATGTAAGGGTATGTTTTTACGGCTCCTAAAGGACCAAGAATGTATAAATTCAGGAGCATTTATTTCCTGATCGAGAGACAGAAGGGCAAAGAATTACTCAAATATTATTTCTACCTTGCTCATCTCCTATGCTGTTACCAAAGACAACGTTTGGTAATCAGAGCAGTACACACACAAAACTGATTGGCCATCACCTGGCTTATCATAGGATACATCCATTAAAATAAGCTTAGTCTTAGCTCCAAGGGGGAATAAAACATTGATAGGGGTTGAAGCCAATAAGAAGAAAATGGCAGGAAACAGAATATAATCTCTCAATACAAAAATCAGAACCCCAAAAAATGTGTAATATATATATATATTTTTTTAAATCAAACAATCCTATATCATTGTTGTTCAGAATGGTATCCTCCTACACAGAAAATGCTGAGAGGAAATAGTATGATTTTTTTGAAAGGTAAAAGGAAAAAAGTCTGGGATGAAGATAATCTCTCCCCTTGCCCCCCAGTGAATGCATATTCCTAACTGAGTCATTCATTTGTCCCCACAAGACTCCCGGGTTCAGAAAGGCAAGCCAGCCGAGTGTGTGTTTGAGTCCATGCTTCTGACTTGCTTTAAGAGTCGTGGTTAGAGGAAAAGTAATCACTTCATGAAAAGTCCGTTCTAGGCCTCTGTTCTGTCACAGGCCCTGGCAAACAAATGAAATTCTTCGGGTCACAGACCACCCTGGCAAGTCAGACGATGCTCCCTGGTTCCCTGCCCGACCCGTCCTTGCTGGCTGGAATGACAGGGATCCCTCAGCAGAAGTAATGAGGCAGAGTTCCTCACATAACCACAGGAGGTAAAGCACAGAAGGGCCTGACTATCTCAGAAGGGCCTGACTTCACCTTCGTAAGGCAACATCCTCTCCCAGGACCCTGGGAATGCGAAACAGTGAACAGGGGAAGCAGCCTCCAGCGCTTGTCCACACCCGTCCACCAGGCCTCAGATGCCTGCTCCGTGTGGCTTCCTCCAGACGCCTTGGGCTCCACAGGACGCACACGCACTCATTTCTCTTCCTCCTCCTCCCACACTCTGGCTTTCAGGCAACTGTGCAACAAGCTAAGCACCGCCTGGAAAGTGCCTGGATCTCTTCCCTCCCCCTGCGGCCACCCCACTGCCCACCTCAGTGTCTACTCCACCGCTCTCCAAGCCTCCCGCCTCTGCCCCCAGTGCCCCTGCATCCCCCCCACCCACTGCCCCTGCCTCCCCAGGCTCCCATGTCTCCTTCTGCAATAACCGCAAGACTCCTACACCAGTCTCACCAGGCCAGGCTCCAAATGCTGGCAGAATCGACCTCCCAAATGTTCACTGGAGCAAGGACAAAGCCAGCTTAATTACTCAATTACTGACCACTGTACATCTCACCCCCAGTATAAACTCCCACCGAGCCTCTTTGTAATACACACCACCTTTCCAATTAACCCTCCACTTCCGCCACACCCCCACCGTCTGCCTATATCCCAGCTCTCCTGAAGAGCCACGGTCTTCCCAAATGTGCTTTTGCACCATCGGCCTCCCGACCTTTGCCTGTGGGATGCTGTCAGACTGCAATGCCCCCCTCCTTTTTTTTGCCTCTCTTCCCTTGGCTAACTTCTACTAATTCTTCAAAACTCGCCTCTCTGACCATCTTCTCTGACTCCTCGTCCCACTGGCCAACTACATTAGATATTATGGTGGTGTTCAAAGAGTAGAGTCTAACTGCCCTCCCTCCAGTGTGAGCTGTATGAGGGACTCAGTCCTGATGAACTGTACTACATGAACAGTGCTGTGTTCTCCGCCTCACTCTCCCATTCCTGGATCACTTGCTCTGGAAGAATTATAAGGACTCTCCCCCGGCTGCCCTATGCAGAGGTCCCTGTGGTCTCTAGCCAAGAGCTATGTGGGTGCACCATCTGGGGCATGGATCGTCTAGCCCCAGTCCAATCTTCAGATGACATGTTTTGGGGGTTTGTCTGTTTTTTTTTTTAAGAAATATTTATTTATTTATTTATTTATTTATTTATTTATTTATTTTAGAGAACGAGAGCAAGCATGGGTGTTGGGGGTGGGGGGAGGAACAGAGGGAGAGTGAGAGAGGAATACAATCAGACTCCACATTGAGCACAGAGCTCGACGTGGGCCTAGATCTCATGACCCTGAGATCACAACCTGAGTTGAAACCAAGAAGTCAGACACTTAACTGCACCACCCAGGTGGCCCTTCAGGTGACATCCTGACAGCAATCTCATGGGAGAGCCTGTTCCAGAACCACCTAGGAAAAGCAACCCCCGCACACACCAATTCCTGACCCACAGAAACTCTGTGGGACAATACACAATGACCGTGAGGGTAACTTTTGGGATAATCTGTCACACAGAGAAAGTAACTACTGCAGATGCCCTTCCAGTGTGGTGGTCCTCTGTATCCCTAGGACCCAGCACAGGATGTGGTGCCCTGGTGACACTGCAGACATCTGAGCGATAGATGGTAGATGCTGAACGAACACATCTATGAACAAAGGAACCAACACCAGGAGAACTACATAGAACGCACCTAGGATATTCTCACACCAGTTATACAGATGCTCTACTGTGATGTTATAGTAAGACAAACATTTATAATCAACATTTATTCACTTTAGAAAGAACAGAGGCAGGGCGCCTGCGTGGCTCAGTGGGTTAAAGCCTCTGCTTTCAGCTCAGGTTATGATCCCAGGGTCCTGGGATCAAGCCCCACATCTGGTTCTCTGCTCCGCGGGGGGCCTGCTTCCTCCTCTCTCTCTCTCTCTGGCTCTCTGCCTACTTGTGATCTCTGTCTGTCAAATAAATAAATAAAATCTTTTTAAAAAAAAAAAAAGAAAGAACAGAGGCATTGCCATGTATCCATAATAACATTTCAAGAGGCTAGACCATACATCATTTTGTAAGTCACTGCTCTAAGGGTCTTTTTTTTTCCAATAAAATGACCTCTTTATTGAGAGATAATTCATATACCATGCCATTTTCCCAAAGTGTACAATTCGATGGTTTTTAGTATGTTCAGTGAAATGTGCAAAGAGTACAGAGTCATTTTGGGGGCGTTTTCATCACCCCTAAAATTAAAAAATAAATATTTTTTCAGCTCTCCAATTAAAGAAGTAAATTAAAACAAGATTCTACAGGGACAACTGCACAGTATGGTTGGTTAAGCATATGACTCGGTTTGAGCTCAGGTCATGATCTCATGGGTCATGCGGTCAAGCCCCAAGTCTGGCTCCGTCCTAAGTGAAGAGTCTGCTTGAAGATTCTCTCCCTCTGCCCCAGCCCCCACTCCTGCGCATGCTGGAGTTATTTAAAAATAAAATAAGATTTGGGGCACCTGGATGGCTCACTTGGTTAAGCAGCTGCCTTCAGCTCGGGTCATAATTCCAGGGTCCTGGGGTCGAGTCCCAAATTGGGCCCCTGCTTGGCGGGGAGCCTGCTTCTCCCTCTCCCTCTGCCTTTAGCTCACCCTGCTTGTGCGCTCACTCGCTCTCTCTTATTTTCTCTCTCTCAGTGTCAAATAGATAAATAAATAAAAATAATAAATAAAAAATAAGATTCTACTTAAAACCTGTTAAAATAGCTAAGATCAAAATAAATAAAGGTAAGAGGATAATACTTTGTGTTGACAAGGCTATAATGATACAAACCTTCTTAGGCAATGCTGGTGAAAAAGCTACTTGATCCAATTCTGGAAAGTATTTGGCAACATGTGTCATGAATACAAAAACTATGCATACCCTTTAAACAGATAAGTTCTAAGATTCTATGGAAGTAACCACATATGTAATGATTTGCCATCAAAGCATTGTCATTAAAAACAGGAAGCTAAAATAAGTATCTAACATGAATAAATAATTTAACAAATTATGTGGGCACTTGGGTGGCTTAGTGGGTTAGGTGTCTGCCTTTAGCTCAGGTAATGATCCCAGGGTCAAGCCCCATATCCATCAGGCTCCCTGCTCAGTGGAGACCCTGCTAGCCTGCTTCTCCTTCTCCCTCTCCCTCTGCCCTTCCCCCTCACTTGTGTGAGCACTACCGCTCTCCCTCCCTCTCAAAATAAAAAAATAAAATCTTTTAAAAAAAATAATTCAATAAATTATAGTTTGTCTCTAGGATAAGGCATGTCCATGTGAGTATTAAGAGCACTGTGTTTTAAGAACTTTTAATGACATGGAAAATGCTCATAAAATACTTTTAAGTGATATAAATAAGAAATAGACATTATCAGTAGGCACCACAGAATTAATCTCAAGTCCCTCATTTGTTAACCCTATGGCCTTGGGAAAATTACTTAATCCTTCCACAGCTCAGTTTCCTCAAATGCAACATGAAGATCATAAGGAATGTATCTTAAAGAGACACTGCGAAGATTAAACTCGGTAAGCCCTAAAAAAAGGATGCAACGTTCCATGGCTGGAAGTGGGAGGTGTTATTAGCTGTATTGTTACTTTCCTTTGCAACGCAAAAAAGACTCAAGGGTCTGAAACCCTGCTCTGCCACTTCTTAGGTGTATGACCTTGGACATATTCCTTAAACACTGAGCGTCTTGCCTGACTCACTAAAGAAATGGTGATACTTGTCTTATCTCCAAAACACACTTTTGAGGGGGAGTGAAGTCTAGGAAAGCAGCAAGAACTCAACAGTGGCTCGCGGACTATTCACTATATCCACACAAAGACTTAACCAAGCAACTTCCTCGGTCTTTGGCCAGAAGGAATATACAAAGAGGATGACATTCTATCTAATCTCTTTACTGAATCTAGACAGCTCCCCAGTCGTCCTGCAGAGGACTTAGAACCAGCATCCACTCGGTCAACTCTCTCAGCCTCACATCCCATCTCTCTAAGGTGAAGACCAGAACGGGGCCAATATTTAGTGTTCCTAGTATCAGAAGCCCTAAAATACCAGGGTGTTTTATCTTCCCCCCTTCTTTGCTACTCCCTAATTGTGTTTTTTTTTTCCCATTATTCCAACAACTAAAATACTATGTGCTGCTGGTGACTGCAAAGAGAAAATAAAGTATCATTTTCAATGACAGGCTCATCTCTGAAGTTACTGATCTTCGTTTTGGATTGACATCCCACTACTACTCCTTGGGCGTCAAGAAATCTAGTCTCTGTGTCTCTATCAGGAATCAAACAACTTATTTGACACAGAGGTGGCAGATGGGCTTCAAACCACCAGTCGTTTTTGCTTGGGACAGTCTACTGAGGATTCAGGGCTATCACCACACTCGGCGGAAGAGCGCCCTGGCCAGAAGCGGTATCTGCCATGGACAAGGGGGATGTGAATTATGGTATTGTCCGACCTGACAACAATTAACAGGAGCTGCTGGTCCATGAAATCTATACAAATAACTCACCTGTATTAAAAAGAAAAACTGTTATTCATGGGACTAAAAATCCACCTGTTTTCATTTTTTAAGAATCCATGTTTTTAAATTTAAAATTCCATATATCCCTTTCTTAGTATGGATATACATCTAGATCAGCCACGCAGACTCAAAACTTCAGAGTCACCTTCTCCAGCCCTATCTACTTCAGCCTTAACATCCAATAAGTCGTCTGGCTCCAGAGATCACGTTCTCTCGTCTTCTCTGTCTCTTACTGCAGCCGCCTCACTAGATTTACGCTTACAGCATTCACCTCCAGTATGGTGCTGGAGGCATCTCTCAGGCACAGCACTTAAAAGCCCTGTAATGTTCCACATTTCCTAGCATAAAAATTCCAAACTCCGTAGCCTGCTATTCCAGACCCTACAAAGATTTCACCTCATCTCTTTCCTACTCCCACTAAAATTACCTGTTGACACATTCATTGCAATGGTGAAACTTAAAATATGAGCAATTCAATGGATGAATGAATGGATGGATGGATGGACGGACGGACAGATGGATGGAATAATGAATGGCTGGTGGCATGGATAGTTGGACAGATGGATGCACAGATGGAGCTTTCCCATCCTATTCTGTTGTTCCATATAATTTTTTTCTGTTTCATTGCCTGCCTACCCGCCACCTTTTTTCAATGGTACCCTTCTAGGCCCAACTCTTCCAGAAAGCTTTCCCTCACCCCACTTTCCATCCCTTCACTGAAAAAGCCCTATTTGTGTTCTGAACTTCCATAGTTTTTATGTCATTTATCCTGTCCTCCCCATCATAGAGTTCTTCTACAAGCAAGTTTCCTGCCTTCTAGATTTGAATTCCTGGCAGGCAGGGCTGGTTTAAGCACCAGCTTCATTGCCTCTACAGCACTTAGTAGAGCGTCCATAACAAAACAGTTTATTAATCAATAATTATTCATGAAAAGTGCTCCACATCACTCGGCATCAGGGAAATACAAATCAAAACCACAATGAGATATCACCTCACACCAGTCAGAATGGCTAAAATTAACAAGTCAGGAAATGACAGATGCTGGCGAGGATGCAGAGAAAGGGGAACCCTCTTACACTGTTAGTGGGAATGCAAGCTGGTGCAACCGCTCTGGAAAACAGCATGGAGGTTCCTCAAAAAGTTGAAAACAGAACTACCCTATGACCCAGCAATTGCACTACTGGGTATTTACCCTAAAGATACAAACGTAGTGATCCGAAGGGGCACGTGCACCCGAATGTTTATAGCAGCAATGTCTACAGTAGCCAAACTATGGAAAGAACCTAGATGTCCATCAACAGATGAATGGATAAAGAAGATGTGGGATATATACACGATGGAATACTATGCAGCCATCAAAAGAAATGAAATCTTGCCATTTGCAACGACATGGATGGAACTAGAGGGTATCATGCTTAGTGAAATAAGTCAATCGGAGAAAGACGACTATCATATGATCTCCCTGATA